>CM033109.1:17465783-17611493 GCA_019321725.1 Paulownia fortunei | reverse complement strand
TCTACTTAGTTACCTTTTTTGGCAAATTGAGGAATATGGAGGAATTATTTACTAGTCTTTTTTTTAAAATATGGCTCTCTTTAATGAAGATGCATTAAGCGGAAGAAATAATGATGAAAACTTTGCACATATTTAGTAAATAGACTACTAAGCCACATGCAGTACAGCTCAATCATTAAATTTTTCCACCAGAAAAGAGATGCTTTACCTGTCTTCTGAATTTGATACTTGCACTGCTGGATGAAGTACAGAAATCTTATAAACTATTCTATGTTAGTTGAGCATGAGCATGTGAGAGTGCAAATTGAAGGGGCTACTGCGTGCTGAAAAAGTCTGATTTGGGAACTAGAGTAAAGCCTTTGAGATAATTTTTCTGACTTGAAATTGGGGATTATCCACTATCTAAATTGCTGCAGCCGTTGTTTGTCACTTATCCAGTGGCTATGTAATTGTTAGTTCATATTGTCATTAGAAGCCTTTGGCTAGTAATTTCAGACGTGAGTGAACTGGAGGGGTGAGGCCTCACTTTGTTTGTATCATTCCATCATTCTTACTGCAGTTTGATATCCTACATTTTGCTTCATGCTTGCAATAGCCTTCCTTGACCTGGATATATTTCATGCAGATTCCTCCCAGATTTTAAGACGCCATTGCTTCCAATGGAAGCTAGTGGGATTGGGTTCTATATACTGTAATTAGAAGCATGTAGATTCTTAATAACCAGAAAACCCGCTCAAGACAACTCTTCACAACAAAGCACTATCCACATATTGTCACATAAGCTAATGTGTCCTGTGCACTATATTTAAAAACTTCTACATTGGTTCTGATTTGGTATAAATATAATAAACCTTAGTGTTGTTAAATTGAGTTGATGACAACAATCTGCCAGTTTAATCCACCCAATGATTTTGTTTGTGGGGTTTGTCGCAGCTAATGGAGTTGGAGGTGTATAAAGATTGTGATTAGGAAGCTTTTTTGTTTTTAACAAAATAATCCTGGTGCAATTATGTCTGATGAATGCCCTGAAGGTCTCTGGTTTGACAAACTTGCATATCCAGATTTAAGAGAAATATCTTTATCATTTTATAAGTTTCGGCATGTATTTCCCTTAGCAGTTCATTTATGTTCTCCTGTATTCACTTGTGTTAATTTATCTCTTTCTGCCTATAATGGAGTTCTTGAATGCACCAAAAAGGTACATAATGCTTGTTCATTGTTTGGATGACTCTTAACGGTTGATTCATGCAGAAACTAGCCGTGAAAATTTAGGCATAATTGGATGGTCTTAGACTCTTGGTTAGTTTAATTTGTAGATAAGTTCTTGTAAAATCAGCAGCTGGTAAATGGACCAAAATTTTCTTCTATTGGAGGAGATTCGGCTGTTGTGTTGTGTTTATTTTATGTTTCCTGTACCTACTCCCTTGAATCTCTTTCATCAGTTTCACAATGGACGTCTCTCAATTTCAATCTTTTGCAGACCATTCAATATGTCACCTATGTGATGAACAATGCTTCTGAGAAAGAGCTTGTGAATAGTGAAGTCAGAGAATTCCTTGTGTTATGTTGCATAGTACTTCTGTTTTGTGATTGTGGCATACTTTGTAGACTGATTGATGGTGTAATGCAGAATTGTGTTGGTTCTAACTTCTTTGTACTTTTTCCAGGATATTTGGAACTGACAAGGGTTATAGAAAATTGAAGGAGCTGAAGAGTGGAGGCAATGAGACAGCAGTGAAGGAAATGTAAAGTGACCGGACATCTTTGGCCTGTTTGGCATATAGGTTTCTGGTCTTGGAGCATCATTTTCGACTGGTCTAATTTTGGTTCCTCAGCAAACTTGTGTGCAACTGCATTTTGTGTCCAATTGCTGTTACTGTTAACATTTTGCGTCATGTGGAATCAATTCGTGGGTTGTTATGGATTTTGTGTCCCGCAACTGTAACCACATGAATGAAAGTCCACACCTATTCATTTTATGCTGCGCTTATTGCTCAACCAGTCAAGGAGTCAATTCAATTAATGCATGTATGTTGTAACCTTTCAGAGTCATCTGAAATATATAGTTCCCTGCTGTTAGGTTATTAGAAGTGTAGTCAAAGTAAATACAATACTTTCAATTTCTTAAGCCTGATTCCATTTTGTTCAATTCTAGCTTTGATTATCTTTCTTTTCATTACCAATAGCTATGTGATAATGCCAGAGCGATCAATCTCCTAATGCAAAGCAAAAGGTTCTCGATTGACATTTTTGTCCTTGATTCTAATTTCAAAAAGAGCTATTTCCTCTTGGTGCAGCTCAGTCGCTCCTTTCTCCAAGTGTTACAAAGTACAATTATACAGTTTTGAAAAGCCTAAGAGGCATTTTTTGGATGTGGTAATGGGCTTTCAAAGAAGAAACAGACAAATGAAATCAATGAAAGGAATCGTTGAACTGTCGTTGGCGTTTTCACTTTCAATTGTCTTATGTGGATTATTCTTGACTGGGCCTCGGATTTGATGGGTTATTAGCATTCTTCCTTTTTTTTTTTTTTGAGGCACTATATAGTTTCTTATTGTCATGATACCTTATTGCATCAATAGGTTTATTAATTTTCCATTCCCACTTTATTTTCATCCTAGCAAACAAGGAAAACAATATTAAAAATTTATTTTTCTTTATGTCATACCTAATAATTTGAGAGAAAAATATTGTATTTCCTAATGTTCAAATAAGCTCTACTCCGTTTTCCCTTTCCCTTTCCCTTTCCCTTTCCCTTTCCCCTTTTCCCTCCATTATTCTTTAATTTTCATAGTTGTAAAAGAATTTCACTATCTATTGGAGTTTGGCTCCCCAATACTCCAACCTTGGAGTTATATTTATTTATTTATTTATTTATTATTATTATTATTATTATTTTATTTTATTTTTTATTTTCTTTGGGGGGGGGGGGGTTCCAATATGCTTGTATTGTTTTTAAAAATAAACAAATAATTAATTTGATTGCCTACTATGCCCCTCTTTAAATTTAAAAGCATTTCACATTGTATTTTAATGTTATACAATCAAAATACAACATTATCAATTGAAAGTTTTTGCAACTTAATTAAACTTTACAAATATATACAATTATTAACTTTTATGAAGAAGGGCAGTTTTAGTAGAAAAGAAAAAAAACATGTTGGTTTTTCTTATTTCCTGAAAAATCCCAACTTAGACATTCTTTGGGGACAGAGAAAGCATTTATTATTATGAGTGTGTTTTAAATCCTTATATTAAACAATTGAATGGCATTTACAATTATAGATTGAACAAATTTTAATATTAATTTTGGTAATGTTACTATAATCTATTGTAGACTTTTTTGGTACTAATGAATTAACCATGATAAATGACTAATTTCTATAAACTAAACTTAAATCATTTGATAATTTATTATGTTTTTACAATTGATTATTGTTTTATGTGAATATAATTTCCTTTTAAACAAATGATTTATGAATATAAAAATATATTAGGATATGTAGGTTTGTGATTTTTTTCCACTAATTTCAAATCGAATGTACAATTTTAGTAAAGATTAATTTCAAGTTACAATTTTGTTAAATAATATGGCTAAGTATATATAGTTTTATCAATTAAAAGATTACTGCATAAAAATTATTTTCACCAATGGCACTAATATTTTATTTCTTCTTTACATACATGTATAATTTAAACCTGAAATTATCTATTCACGTTTAATTTTTCATCACTATTTTTTCAGAAAGTAATTAATCACTAAATATAGAAAGGATAAATTAATTAATTAACATCCCATTAGTACAACACCCAAATTAATCTTAACTAATATAACTTATTAACTTAACTAAGTAACTAAATTTATAATCAATCTCGCGCGGTGCGATTTTAATTTAAGTTTTTTAATTGCGATTTTTGTATCAATATGGTTATTATAATTTCATGATCAACCCTAGGATATGTGAATTTAATTCTTCCAAGAAGTACATACTAAAAGCTTATAAATTTTGTACTCTTCACACATGTATATTAATAGAATCAAATCTACTTTAAACTAAAAGCTTATGTACACATGCACATAAGTTCCCAGGCCCCGGTGCAAGAGATGATAAAATATATTTGTGCAGGAGTATATTAAAAGGAATCAGATGTACTTTAATTCAAAAGCTTTTGAAATGATACAAAATTAAACATACTGACGGAAACAAAATTGACCAAGACAGCGGAAATTGACCCAAACTTTTAAAGTTAAAAGGCCGAAAGACAACTACAATAGTGAAGGCCAAAAATTGAAATCATTTCGACAATTTAAAACCAAACATAGCCTTAATTTCAGATGAAAATAGATTTTTGATACACACATTATAGAAAGTGGGTGGGTTGTGATATATAGTATCTCATACATTATTTTTTGTCAACGATGGAAGAAGTAGCATGGTGCTCCACCTCGACCGGATTAATGGCCTCCAAATTTTTATTTTAGAGGATTTAGAAAGACTAATGGTGAAACCAAGCCAAATGAGTCGTCCCATTTGAATTCAGAATGGGAAACAGCACACCTTTCAGATTTTTATCAAAAGTATTTTCGTTTTTCGAAAAAAAAAAAATCCAGATGGAGGCAAAGTGGTCATTTCATTGCACCAAGCCACCATCTAGATTTTTTAAGCCTATATTTTGGAGGGTATGTGATTAAAAACCACTATAATTGACGTGATTAAAAAAGAATTTAGCCTCATCCCCATCTCTTTTCTACTGTTAAAAACCACTATCCCAGTCTCTGTTTTCTATCTATAAATTATCTTCCGAATTGCATTGTCTTCCTCCTTCCTTTTTTGGTTCTTAATTTGCATCAGAGACACACACACTATAGCTATACTAATTATTCTGACAATTGATTTAATCCGCTAAGAATGGCTTCCAACTGTTTGAATGGTGAACATAACCGCCGCCACCACCTTACTTTCTCTCCTCTTAAGCCTTAAGAGTGTAATACCGCTCTCTAACCCCAGGACCTATATTTAACTCGAGCCAGCGTCGCTTCAATGAATATGCAAAGGTCAATTGTTGAATCTTGAAATTTATTCTTTTTTAAAGAGAACTAAACCATGTGCCAACCAATCAAGAATAATACAAAAATAAGAATATTCAATGGGATGATTACTCACTTCCCCATTTAGATTTTCCTTCACGCTTGTGTGTTAAAAATCCATCATTTTATCCCAAAGTCATGGCTTCTGGCTGCAATTATATAACATATATATATTGACACCCTTCCAGAGGAGGAAGAAGAAGAAGCTTCACCGGCAGGGGCGAAAGAGAAAGGGTGGCCAGAGATGGTCAGCGTTTCTCTTCCAATTCAGCTTCAGCCAATGTCCATTTCTTGCATGGATGAATGGTCAAAGCCCACTTTAAAAAAATCCATTTTTTGCCAAATAAAAACTATCGAGTGGAGGAGGAAAAATACAAAGAAAGGAATTGCTACATTCTTCCTTTCTCCCTTCGTGAGAACTGAAAAACAATAAAAAAACCAAAGTAGAAATTAACATGAGAGAGATTCACATTCACGTGGCCTTCCTGAGATCAATGACAACTACGCTCACGTTGTCAGCACTTCTCCGGGCCAAAGCCAGCTTTGTCAACAGCATTGATGCGTCATTGCAAGCCTTGTCCGAGCTCTCGCCGCCCTCGTTTTCCGGCGAGGATGGTGGTGGTGGCGCCTCCGCCATGCCTTTGAGGCACATATGCGCAACGCCGCATGCAGTGTCGTTCGACACCACGTCCCACAGCCCGTCGCTCGCTAAAATCAAGCACTCGTCCTCTTCTGTCCGCTCAGTGATAGTCACCTCCGGTTCGCAACTTACGAACGGCTTCAAATAATTATCGCCTGTCCTAATAACTTTAATGTTAACAACAGGATTATAATCCTAAAATTGAAACTATAGAAATCACACTCTCCTTTCCAATTTTTTAAAAGGAGGACCATAAAATTAATCAAGATTTTATTGGCTTTATTAAGATTAGAATGAGTTAGTTTCACACACCATATTTTTAGTATTCTGATTGGCATTAACTTTTTAATTTTAACTTAAAAATTATTTCCTCTTCCAATATTTATTGGTCTATATTGACCTAACACATAATCTTAGATTAGAGTTTTAAAAATAAAAAATAAAAAAAAAATGGATAATTTTATATTATTACTTTAAAAAGTAATGATTAAGATTGATAATGCAACATATTTTTGAAAAAATACGCATTTCACCTTATTTACTAAAAGCCAACTACTGAAATTTTTAGTACATCACAAAGGAAATTAGATACTAATGGCAATAAATTGAATTATTCTCAAGACTAATTACAATTAAATAGCGTTTAACAAACTTGTCGAAATAAATCTAAAGTAAAACTATATACTTCCACTAACTTAAAATCACGTGAAGTTAGTCCTATTTCTTGAGGCTTACCAATGGCTCTAGACATGGCCAGAACTCCAAGAACCCGAGCACCCTCCCAATAAATTACTCGGCCGCCCGCCGCTTGAATCCGGCTCAGCTCGTCCGGCCGGTCCGGCTGCAATCCGTATACTCATATTATTATAAATGGAAAACGAAAGTAATAGACAAACTCCAGTTCACGCCCAAGAACTCACTTTGTGGTCGGTGGAGAGAGGAACAGCCTTGCCGTTGCGGCAGAGCACCGCCCTCGAATCGCCGCAATTGGCGATGACAATTTCGTGGGGAGTGACGACGGCGACCACCGCCGTGGAGCCGACGGCATCGCACTCCGGCGTCTGGAGTTCGCAGCGGCAGCTGACGCTCATATTATCAACAGCGTTTTCGTTCCATGCAACAACTTCCTTGTCCATGCGAGTGAAGCTTCGCTCCATAACGCACTTCCACCAGTCATTGCTATTTCTTCTCCCTGCAACGTCGTCCAGAAGTAACTCTTCCTTCACCATCTCGTGCAATCTCTCCTTACACTTGGTAGCCACCTGAAGACAATACGCAATCAAATTAAGATTCAGCTGATTTTGTATTTATTTACGTGTTGATTCGATTTAAGAAGCGTACGCACGTGAGAGCATCCGTGGCCATCGTACACGCCGAAATAGTGGAGGCCTGCGATGGTTTCGTGTTCTCTCCGGCAAAATGAAGGGTGAATTGCCACGGCGTCTTCCATGTCTCGCCGCCGTCCGCAGACTGAGGCGATCCCGAATTTTGGGAGCATATCGCCACCGTTATCGTCTAGAGTGGAAGAAGCTGACAGTAGTGGACTCAGAATTGGAGTCAAAAGGATTGGCTGCAACTCTCTCCCATTTTCTGGGCTCCCTTCCCTGTCTGTGCCACAATTATCAAGAGCGTTATCGCAATCCCTGGAGGAACAGAGCTCCAAACGACGACGCTTCACTCCGGGGTCTATCCTCACACGGCGGAGTTCCATTCTCCGCCTCCTCGCCGCTCTACTGCTGCTCTCGCACCAACCCTCGCTCTCGCACGAACCCCCGCAACAGATCTCCGCCATTCCCCCGCACCACCACCACCACCGCCTCCAAACACTTCACCTCTTGAAAATTGTGTAAATGGGTCTTGGTAAAATTAAATGAACATAAAAATACTCGGAAAGAAAGCGATAATTGATTGAACGAAAGAGAACAAAAAGTCGAAAATGGGAAAGAAAAGATTAGGGTTTGCAGACAAGAAGAGGACCCTATTTGAAAGGAACTTGTACAATCAATGAAGACCTCTTTTCACTTTTCAGTTCAGTTCTGAAAAAAGAGAAAAACAGAAAATGTGCTTAGGTGGGGGCTGAATATGTACGATGCATGTGTCAAGTCGTAGTGCTTCCCCCGTATAATTAAGAGTGAATCACCGCCGTTGATCTGTTTCCACTTCCACCCGTCTGTTCAAACCCAACGCGTGTACCAGCTGCTCCTTTAAGCGCCACAGTACGTGGACCAATAGGAAGTGCCCACGAATTAGTGAATTTTCTTTCAGGTGGAGCCGCTGATGGCGTTCTTCGGCGGGACTCGTCTGTTGAAGCGACACTTGGGACCTCATCCGGCCCCTAATTTGGTGGCGCGGGACACGTTTCAGGTTCTACTATTTTCACCTATTTGGGTGAGGAACGTTTCCAATTTCTATACTTTGGTTGACCCCACCTAAGCACATTTTATTTGAAAATAACAATTATAATAGCATTTTGAATCTGTTTAATAGTTAATTTTATTATAATTTTAAGTACAATACTCGCTGTTTAATGTTTGTTTATATGTGATCCCAATTTTTAGATAAAAATTATAATGAGAAATTTTTTATTTAACCTTTAAAAGTAACAGTTGAAAATTAATTTAATAATTTTATTAAGTGGTGTTATATCATTATTTTTAATAAGAATATAATTTTTCAAAAAAAATAAATATTTTAAGAGATGAAAATTTATTTTGGGACATCACATGAAGAAAATAAAAGAGACAAATTTATGATATATGCAAAAATAGGATGATTATGATTAAAGGGTGATTCTGAATAATTTCGAACGAATTGATAGTTTTAATCAAGAAAAAGAAAACGATCAAGTAAAACAGAATATATATATATATATATATAGAATATTATCAAAATATTTAAATGGACATGAAAGATTTATTGAACAGTATTACTAAAGTGTCTGCAAAATAGAAAATAAAAGACTGAATTTTCAAAAATATAGAAACTACTACATATAATGCAAATTGCATCACATAAATGAAGTAAGATAAAACATAATTAAGACCAAGTCAAATATAGAACATTCTTGGGACTTCGACATAATAATATAGTCAAATAGCCTAATTAGCTTTTTTTCTGATTTATTAGAATAATTGAATTGAAGTGCATCACTATATTCAAATAATTTACAAGAGAAATGAAATTTTTTAGTGTAAGCATATTGATTTGAGTTGATCAGCGAACTCAACAACAATCAATTAATGAACTAAGATAACTTAAGTAATTGAAGTTAATTTATAAATTAAGGGATGGGACGGTATTGTTTGGATTCTTTCAAACCGCCACTAAATCCCTCTCACAACTTTTTGATTTAATTTTTTTTATCGCTATTTTTTTAATAAATCACCAATAATGTTGTGATGCAATATGTTCCACGGTTTGGGCAAGCTTTTAAAGTTTATGATAAATCTAGTAATAATTAGAGTATAATATTAAATAACATGATAAATATTATAAATTAAAAAATCTAGAGTTATCAAAATTGCAAAGAATTTTAATGATAAATTAGTAAAAAAATTATAAAATTTAACTTCGTATTATACAAAACATAACAATTATTTTATGCATGCACGTTTAATGTTTCCCATTACTTTTCACATTAATATTTTACTTTTACATTTTCAATTCAATTGTAGGTTGAAGAAAAAGTTAAAAGTTTAAACTCTTAAGCAGTTTAAATGAATGGGACCGAAGAATCTTTGTCTAACCAGCTTGTTAAGCTGAAATTAATAAACAATTAACTTTACATATATTTATATCCATTAAAAAAATAGAATTAAGTCTTTATATCTCTCAAATGATCTTTCTAAGAATTCGATCATATCGAAACTCTCGTTCCAAACGATCAACCTTCCTATAAATTACATGTACCACACCGCGGGCTCGACTTGAATATTAAATAATTTTATATGAAGTGTTTTACATTTTATTTTTGAATTGAAGAAACTAAGATGTAATTTATTATAATTGTTCAAATTTCATATTCTATTATTTTATTTCATTTTGTATTTCACTCTTTGATTTATGATACGCATGTATAAGATAAATTCTGTTCAAATACTTATCAACACATATTTATCATGCATGTTATTAATTCAAAGAGTGAAATGCAAATAGGAAAAATGAAATAAAAAATTTAAAAATCATTAGTATAAAATATCTTTTAGAGGGAGTTTTTAACACTTTGTTTTTGAGTCGAAGAAACTACCTTGTAACTTACCATCTGCCCTTACCAATATTGTACTCCCTCATTTCGAAATGAAAGCTTTTATTAAACACGATATAAATTTTACAATGAGAATTAAAAAAATAACAAAAAGTATTTTTATATTATTATCATCAAAAATAAATATTAAATATTAATGGTGTCACATCATTACTTTTATTAATAGATTAGGTTTAGAAAAAAAATTCCTTTCAAGCAATACTCTTATTTTAGTATGTTTCAAAAAAATAAAATAATAAAAAGAGAGATAAATTTGGGACATATGAAATATAACTCAAATTTGCAAATATAAAACCACTTACAGTAGCAGAAAATACTTTAAAAGTTTGTTCAAAAAAAAATCAGGGCATAATTTGAAGATAAAGTGTGACCATAATCATCAAATTTTCACTCACAGCTAAGGCACTTAAGTTGTGAAAATAAACTCTCACTATTGTTTTTTGGCTTTCATGATTCGAAGCATCGAAGAGTGTTGAAAGGTCTATGAATTAAGCTAAAATGTCCGAATTTAGTGTAGCAAAGTTGAGATTTTAAAATAATGAGGTATTAAATTCAAATTCTTATTTTATTTATTTTTATAATAGTTGTTATTTGATTATAAATTATTACAAATTATTAAAAGTTGATTGCTAATTGATGATTTATATTCATGATATAATGATATTCAATTTACTAAAAAAAGTCAGAGTTTATAAAAAGGTAAAATATATTATACCCCTCTTAGCTATGGTCGCAAATAACTCCAGAAGTAACAAATATATCATTTACTCCTTGAATTAATAATGTACATAATATTTACCTCATTGAATTAAGTATTTGACTAAAATTGTCTTTATGCCATGTGAATTTATATAGTTCTCAATATATTTTAAGCATTTTGCATCCTAAGTTCAATTTTAAAATTCTTTCTTAATTAGAAAAAATATTTTAATTATATTATAGAAAAAGTAATTAATAACTTAAGTAGTTAAAATTTTAAAAACTAAAGCGATAACTAGTAAATATATACACAAAAAAATGTTAAACATTTTAATATTTTGATTACTCGAATTCAAAATAAAGTTGTTTACTATCAAATCCATTTTTTTTATTGTTTTAGATAAAATGAATAAATATGTCTCCATTGATATTTAGATATATTTTTTTATTTTTTTAAATTGACAAAAGATATATTTCAATAAAATTTTGGACTCCTTTGAAAAAAAATGCATAAATATATCTTTTTTTTATTATATATATATGTATATATCTTAATTAAGTTTATGAAATTTTACTTTTTCATTTTTATAAAAAATAGTTCAAAATTCATTTAGATTAAATAGTTAATAACTCTTTTTTATTTCATATAATCAAAATAAATTTGTACATTTATTTTTTTTATGTATTTATTATACTCATTTATAACTTTAATTTTTTTATTTAAATTACCTAAACTACTAATTATTTTTTTTATATTTCAATTAAAAAATATTTTTTATAATTAAGAATTTTTTTGAAGTTTTAACAAGGGTGAAAATGCTCAAAATATGTTGGGAATATATGAATTCATATGACATAAGGGTAATTTTATCTAAATATTTAATTTAAATGGGTTAGTATTACATTTGTTAGTTTAGGGAGTGTTTACGATCATCTGTATAATTTAGGAAGTATAACATAGAGAAGGTAAGTGTCACATTTATTGGTTTAAGAAAATATTTGAGACCATGTATATAATTCAAGAGTGTATAATGTACTTTACACTTTATAAAAATATGTGAATTTTAATATATGTGGTGGAATTACTCCGATTAGTAGTACTTCTGCAAAGTCAAACTGTTATGAGGGGTATTGTCTGTGTCACAACAGAGTGTTGGGGGTGCCGAGAGCTTGCTCTGCGAAGACTTTTTGATTCTCAAGTTAGATCCAGAACAGGGAGAATAATTTAGAGAACTTAAGAACAAATAAATGCTTAATAAATTGCGTACTTTTTAATTATAAAAATTGTGGGTATTTATAAGCATATTTGTAAATCTTTGTGGGCTTTGGCCTTGGGGCTTTAATGGGCTTAATTTAAGTATTAAGGGCCAGTCTGCTTAATAATTTGTGGACTACACGGATTTAGTCTATTGGGTCACATTTGTGATTCAGACCATAATCCAAATAAGCTTCTTAGACTTAACATATTGAAGCTAAGCTGATCATAGCCTATCATAAGCTCCCACTCTCAAATTGACCTCGCATAGGGAGGACAAATCGAAAGTAAGTAGCTTTGAATTAGGATTTCTATTTGGAGTGAGATTCTTGGAGAACTTCCCTTATTTGAGTAGAATTCAACTTTGACATTCCTTATATTTGATTTGAAGGAAAGAAGTTTTTGGCATTCAAAATCTTGCACATTTTCTCTCTTTAAAGCATTCCTTCCAAATAGGGTCACAAGGTTTGCAAGCTACTTGACTTTGTCTTTCTCCTCATCTCTTTCACTCTTTCTTTTATTTTTCTTCTCTTTCCCTCACTTTTCATATCTTTCTCACTTAGGCATTTCACCAAACACTTTTTCTTCAACTTGGTTCCACTAATTTAGTGTTGCAGGAACTCTACCTTCCTCCATGAGCCATCATTCAAAACCATAGAGGAAGTTAGGGGTGGTGGTGCCGAGACACCACCACCATCTGTTACTCTGCCCTCCGCCATGGTGGCGGGCTGCTCGTCGCTGCTAGCTGCTACCGCACTTGGCAGTAGATTAGGTTGATCTTTAAAAAGTTTGACTTGGCATCCACCCCCCAAACGGTGACGACGCTGCTATCGTGGGAGGCGATTCAGGTTAAGCCATCATTGGCTCGGTCGAGCGTTCCCTGAGTTAGCCCAGTGGTTCAACTCAAGAAATGTAGCCTTTTAGCCGGCAACACTTGCAGGTCGAGCCTACCAAAGCTTGATCTCCTTATCCCCACATAGGGCGATCCTCCCCCATGCCAATCGTGGCTTTTTTAAGTCATCCAAACCCTTTGTGCGGTTTATCTATTCTGGATAGTAATCGTGTTGACCTTAGGTACTTAGAAGGTGTTCCACCTAAGACCATCGAGATTGCGGATTTGCCTGAGTGTGATAGGGAGTCTTGGGTGGAGGAAGAGTCTATTGAGTCTAGTAGGGATGGTAGCTCATTAGAGTCTAGGGAGTAAGGCGAGTACGAGGGAGAGCATGATGCTTTCTCTCCTCAAGGGGAGCTGAATTAGGGGGTGAGTCTAACGAGCCCCCAATAGTCAGTTAGCGTAGTCGGGTTATGGATATTAACATGTGCGACACTTCTTTGACATTCAGAGACCTTAAAGCGTTGTGCAAAAAACTTATGTTACCTTCTTGTTACAAGCCAGTCCTTCATTCTGTAGGTGATAGGATAACAAGTCCTCCATGTGGTCACTTTACCATGTATGTTGCCTACCTCACTAGTGGATTCATTATTCCACCCTTTCTCTTCTTGTTGACATTGTCCTCAGTTTAGGTGTCTGCCTTAGCCAGCTTACCCTTAATGCCTTGTTATTTTTTGAGGGCTTTTGTTATCTATTAGAGGGGCTTGGGCTTCCCATCAATTTAAATAGCTTTCATGCTCTCTTTACGATGTGGAGAGTACCTCACGAGCCTTTCTCCCACTTCTATCTACAGTTAGAGTTTAAGTTCTTAGGAGAATGTCCTTCCTCATGAGGTTCTTGGAAGGAGCGATTCTTTTATGTTTAGGATGGGGGTTGGGGAGCCCCTACAATGTGGAGAGTATGCCTACAAAGATTCGCCTTAGTGAGTTTTATTATGAAATTCAGCTCCAGTGTAGAGGAATGGGGTTGTTTGAAAACTTGCTTAATCCTAGATGTTTAGTTGCAATCGGTATCAGTGACTTAGCTGCTTTCCTTGCTTTGCTCTTGTTGCTGCTTACTTGATTTACTTAGCATTTTATAACTTCTATTATTTTTACTTGTTACTTATGCCTTATGCTTTTGATTTTGCTTTGCTGGAAAAAGTTAGATTTCGCTAGTCTTCATTCCTGCAAACTTCAGGAGGCATGATCTTCACACCCTCTGACTAGGAAGGGTCATGGTGCTTTGATCGGCGATAGGGGTGAGGCTCGACGTGGTGGACCTGAGATGGATCAGAGCAGTTGAGGTGGTGGTAGATCTTCTCTCTCCCCTCGATGAGGTGATGAGCACAGGTCGTCATCTCATGGTGGTAGAGCTTCCACTATTGATGTAGCAGCTGATACTAGTTCAAAGAGGCCGCACAACTTTTCATTGGCTTCTCCTCCTCATCCGAGGGCCGGGAAGTGCTTTCTCACCTATGGGGTGAATCAGACTGAGAGGGTGGAGTCTCATTGGGATGCTCAGGATCATACCTTAGGTTGGAAGAGGACTCACATTGTGATTAGTTAGTATGATATCAATCACTTAGAAATGAAGTCTGATTGTGCAACTGTTGATGCCACAGTCGAGGACTTGGCTCAGGTGAGTTTATATTACGTCATATGTATTTATTTACTTATTCTTAACTTATTTGCTTACCTGTTATCATGCTTCTTCGATGAGATTTGTTGACTATTTTCCTTGGTTCCATTGTAGTGCCTTATATTGGCCTCAATCCTAACTAAGCATGGGAAGAATTACAAAGAGACCTCCAACTCCCTTGAAGTTGTTGAGATGACAAGTGCTGAGGAGATAGCATAATTTAAGGAAGAGGTAGAGAGGTTGTTAGAGGAGAAGAAACAATTAGCTTTGGATGGCAAGGTTTTCAAGAAGTACGACCAGGAGCAAGTCTTAAGGAGAAAGTTCCTTGCTTCATTGTCACTGTATATTAGCCTTTCCCCACTTTTGACATTGTGCGCTATTTAGCTATTTAGTGTGCCTTGACTGTCTATGATGACATTATGCGCGATTGTAGGTGATAATTATAGGAGTCAGGATGAGTGTCGGAGGAGATTGTGATATTGATTGACCCTCATATTCCAGAGCTGGAGGTAAATTAATTAATGGAGCCTCCCTCTAGAGGAGCTTGCTTCAACTGCAGTTTATGACGAGTTGATTAACATTATTAGCTGCAAGGATAGCAGAGTGGTCGAGTTGGGGTGTACTGCTGCTCCTATTGAGCCTTCTGCAGAGTAGAGACGTGTTGTCTCCCTAACTTGGGCTTTTTATTTTGCTTTTGACTAGATTGATGTTGTTAGGATGTAAGGGTTTTTTATGCTCTCTAGTAGTATTAGTGGTGGTTAACTTCAGTATTTTACACGAGACTTTAGCTCGCTAAGTATTCAAGTATGGAACTCTTTTGTTTATTGTGGATATGTAGTATTCTACTTGCTTTCTCTATCTATCATTTTATGTAAAGATGGTTGTTATTTATGTTTTTAAAGTAGTTATTCTAAAAGTTGTTCAAATTTCCAAGTATTTCATCTCGAGGGGACCTTTTTTTATTTTATACGTGGTGGGCCGTAAGCTAACCTCAATGGATGGTGTCGAAAAAAATGAAATTTTATTGAAACTTGCCAATTGTAATAAGTAATGAATATAGGGTCCCCAAAAAGCCTAATAACTTAGACTGAAATGCTAAACTACTTAACAGAGCTTGACATGAGCCCTTTAAGGGCAGAAAAAAGAAAGTAACAATTGTTACTAAGAAGAAAAAGACTAAGATTTTTCTAAGTAATTTATCTTCATGCTACTGGTAGAACTTCTTCAGGTTGGCCATGTTCCAAGTGTGTGGTATACATTTTCTATCCAAATGTTGGAGCCGATATGCTCCGGCATTCACTATCTCTATTATTTTGTAAAGGCTTTCCCACTTTGGATCGAGCTTTCTAAGCGGGCGCAAGACTTCTACCTTCTTCATCACTGTTCATGATTATTTTGCAAACCGCAAGTGCATAGTGTCAAGTTTTAATACAACGATGAGTTGAGTATTGTATCCAAAAGGATTGTAATAAAAAATTACATTAAGTACCATAGTTCAAATAGTCCTAATTTTATCTAAAAGATCGAGTGATGATTGGTAAACAAAGTAAGATAAAAATGCATAGGCAAGAATGGAGTTTTTAGAAGCAATTCAACAAACACCTTATGAGCAAGAAATTTTAGAGGAATGACTCACCTAATTATCACCTATGTTCTTCCTTCAAAAATATACCAATTTAAGTTAACAACATACGTAAGTTACGAATTCCTAAGCTCATCAATTCCCTCTCTCGAGTGCCGAATTGACTATAAGTTCTAACATGAATTTTGATATCTCTATAAAAATTCAAGAGTAAAACTCTACAAAAGTTCAATGAATTCTTTTTCAAAACTTCAAAGGTTTCATAAGCTTCTCAACTCTATGATTCCTAGGTTGTGTTATCCCTATGATCATGTACAATCTTTTCTCTCTCGATTGTCGAATCTCATACGTCAAACAATCTCAATTAGTGGCCAATTAATCAAGATGAAATACTAAACAAGATAATACAAACAAGATGAATAACTTGAACTAATATTATTTGGAATTCAAAACATAGGTTCAAATAAAGTTACATCATCCTCTAGAAATAAAATTTTAGCTCTTCATGTATGAATATAACTTCAAGAAATATATAAGAAAGAACATGAAAATTGTTCACCAATTTGTGAAGTGGAAGTAATGGTTGAAGCTCTTCTTGTCTCCAAGAATTGCTTGTCTCTAAGAATGACTTTCTTCTCTCCAAGTCTCCTTGCTCTCCTTTGTTTCTTGGCTTTCCCTCACTCTTCTCCTCACCAAAAACTCATTTGGAGGCTCTTGGAATCCCTCAAAATAGATGGAAAATGCCCTAAAGAGGGCAAAATGCCCATTTTGACCTTACTTATCTGCTTGGCAGCACCTAGTCTATCCAAAATAGTGTGTACAATGCTTAGGCGCTGCACTTGCTATCCAGAATCGGTTTCTGCAGCGCTTGTAGCCTCTTTCAATCAATTTTTCAATACTTTAGAGGCCAAACTAGCTTTTAGTGTCTTCATATGAATTATATGACTTCCGTGGAAAGAGTTATGTTGGAAATACCAAGATGTGTCATCCTAGAAAATTTCAGCCCAGTGTTGACTCTTAAACTTAGTTTTTCTAATTGATATCGATAGAATTAGATTTTGTAAAAAATATAAAAGTTATAGACATATCTCTTGGATTTCCATTGGTTCAATAATCAAATAAAAATGATATTGGAGCAAAGAGTTTTGATTGAAATACAAAAACTGCCATCAGTCGCACCATAATACGGATTCTTCAACATTTCAACCAAGTTTTTGGTTTCTTACCATTTTCTTCTCCTTTTGTCATTACCTACAAGATTTCACACTAAATGCATAAAAAGTAACAAAAACACTTGAAAACAAACCAAATGTTAATCATAAGGTATATGAATTGTTGGTATAAAACTAACTTGATATATACCCCCAAACTTGAAGATTTGTTTTCCTCAAGCATCAAACATGAAATTCTCATTACAAGCCCCCTATGAATCAGGTTACCAAAGTCAAGAAAGATTTTTCTAACTTCTCATCTCAAAATATTAGAAAAAATATACTAAGTTTACATTTTAACATGCATATTGGTTTCACTTAACTTCATGGTCTTGTGTGTGTGTGTGAAAGTAGTAGTTTATTAACTTTTATTTATCATCCGAATAGATTTATAAAGCCAACTACTTATATTTGATCCACTTTTAAAGTGCATACCAAACTCCATAGGCTTATTTTTCACACTAGTCTCCACTAATGTAAGTAGATCATAGCATCAAAGATCAAAATGACTTCCAAAGCTTGTATTGTGAGGCTTGGGTAATGGTGGGAAAATATGGAAAATTGTAGTTAAAAATTGCCCATTTTACACAATCATCCTAGAATCTTTATAAATAAGCACCAACTTCTTCATCAATCCCTTCATTTTCTTTATTGAACATCACATTTTTCTTATTTTTGATCTTTGATTACCCCCAAACTTATTTCTTTTGTTGTATGCAACGAGAATTTATTTGTTTTAGGGAGTTCAAATCATACACCTCAATTCATAATCTCTTTATTTATTTATTTTTTTTTCAATCTTTCCTTCTCTTTATTTTTGTTTTTTTTTCTCTCCTTTTTTTTAATACAACAGTTCATTCAAGAATGATTGTGTAAATGAGTAGAAAAAAGGGTAGAATATTGAATTTTTTTATAAAGCTCGATAATGTGTATAAGTTATCCAAAAAATTATTTCAATAGGCTCAAGAGAGGACACTAGGGAATAATTCAAGTATAGGTTGGCTTCAAAGGCTTAAACGTCCAAAAATGGCCTAAATCATTTCCCTAATGTTATGCCACCTAGAATTTTGCCTCGACTAGTGATCAAACAAGTTCTAGAGGTTGGTGGGATCATTTAGGAAATAATTAGACCTTATAAACTGTCTTTAAATAATTAAATGTAACTCAACAAATTACTTAGTCATCAAGATTCACAAGACCTCATAAAGTAACTAAAACCAAAATTTTGATGTTTAGACACATAAACAAACGTACAAATTCTAATATTTACTTTTTTTTTTCAAGTATGCACATAGTTTATCAATAAACTTTTCAAGCAACAAGCAATAACCCTAAACTCTTGAACTTTCCCCTCTCCTAAAAAAAAAACTTAATATAAGCATTGTCCTCAATGATTGAAAGAATTGTAAAACAAGGGGACTTTCCTGAAAATGGGTGGTGTTTAGCCTTTAACCTGCAAAAATGAGTAAAATATCAAGGAGCAATCATCATGATATGAAACAACACAAGAATAACAACACTCACAAAACAAGAAAAAAAGAGCTTGGGTTGCCTTCCAAGAAGTGCTTTATTTAAAGTTTTTAGCTAGATCGAAACTGAATACCTAGATTGCTTCTCCAAGTGGAAGATTAGACATTTTCTAAATTTTATTGCCATAATAATGTTTCAACCTCTGTCCATTGACACGAAATAATATGACATCCTTACCTTTGAGCTCAACCTCCCCAAATGAAAATGTCTTGTTGACAATAAAGGGACCGGACCATCTAGATTTCAATTTTCCCAGAAAAAGTTTTAATCTTGAATTGAAAAGCAACACAAGTTGTCCGGGTTGAAATTCCATTCTCAAAATCATTTTGTCATGCCATTGTTTTATTTTTTCTTTATAAATTTTAGCATTTTCATAGGCATCAAGCCTAAATTCCTCAATTTCATTAAGTTGCAACAATCTTTTTTCTCCTATTGCCTTTGTATCAAAATTTAATTATTGCACAGTCCAATATGCTCTATGTTCTAGCTCAACGGGGAGGTAACAAGCTTTTCCATAAACTAATTGATAAGGAGACATACCTATAGGAGTTTTTTATAATGTGTGGTATGCTCACACTGCATCATCAAGCTTCTGTGCCCAATCATTTAGATTAATGCTTACCATTTTCTCAAGGATTTGCTTGACTTACCGATTTGAGATTTCGCCTTGTCCAGTTGATTAAGGATGATATCCAAGAGCTACCTTGTGTCTCACACCATACTTAGCCAAAAGGTTATTAAATATTTTATTGCAAAAATGAGAACCTTCATCACTTACAATTGCTCTAGGTGTGCCAAAACAAGTGAAAATATGTTTGTGCAAGAATTTAAGCACTACCTTGGCATCATTAGTAGGTGTGGGAATTGCTTCTATCCACTTGGAGACATAATCCACAGTGAGCAAAATGTATGATCGGCCATTTGATGGAGGAAATGGTCCCATGAAGTCAATCCCCCAAACATCAAAGAGTTCAACTTCCATCATGTTAGTCAAAGAAAGCTCATGGCGTCTAGTAATTGTTTCAGTCCTTTGACACCAGTCACATGTCTGCACAAAAGCATAACAATCCTTAAATAAAGTTGGTCAATAAAAACCAGATTGCAATACCTTAGAAGTTGTCTTTGTAGTTTGAAATGACCACCACATGGGGATGAATGTCAGTGCTTAAGAATTTCATTTGTTTCCTCCATTGGAATGCATCTCCGAATCACCGAATCTGAACACCTTTTGAAGAGCAAGGGATCATCCCATAGATATGATTTCACATCATGTAAGAATTTTTTCTTTTGATGATATGTAAGGTCCGGAGGTAATAATCCACCTGCAAGATAATTCACAAAATCTGCATACCAAGGTAAATTATCTTTGATTGCCAAAATAAACTCATTTGGAAAAATTCTTTAATTGGTCCTCCAAAATTTTCATTTTTATGCTCCAACCTCGATAAGTGATCCGCCACCACATTTTCACTTTCCTTCTTATCTTTGATTTCAAGATCAAATTCTTGAAGAAGGAGTATCTACTGGATAAGCCTTGGTTTTGCATCCTTTTTGGCAAAGAGGTACCTAATAGCAGCATGATGGGTATACACTCTCACCTTGATACCTACAAGATAAGCACGGAATTTATCAAATGCAAACACAACGACTAACAATTCTTTTTTAGTGGTGGTGTAATTTTGTTGAGCATCATCAAGTGTTCAACTTGCATAGTAAATGACCCTGAAAATTTTATCTTTTCTTTGTCCTAATACTGCTCCAATTGCATAATCACTAGCATCACACATAAGTTCAAATGGTTGGGTCCAATCTGGTACCACCATAATAGGAGCTGAAATGAGAGCCTTCTTGATGTGATCAAAGGCTTGTAAGCAATCAACATTAAAGTCAAATGGCTTATCTTTTTCCAAAAGGTTTCACATTAATTGGTGGTGGAAGTTTTTCAATCGCAATAATTTTTGCTCGGTCTACCCCACGTCCTTCGGAGGACACTCGGTGACCTAAAACAATACCTTCTTTTACCATAAAATGGCATTTTTTTCCAATTTAAAACAAGGTTAGTCTCCTCACATCTCTGCAAAATAAGAGAAAGATTATGTAGACATAAATCAAATGAGGAGCTAAATACTGAAAAATCATCCATAAAAATTTCCATTATGTTCTCCACCATATCATGAAAAATTGCCATCATGCTTCTTTGAAATGTGGTTGGGGCATTACATATTCCAAATGGCATTCTTAAAAAAGCAAAAGTACCATAAGGGCATGTGAATGTTATTTTCTCTTAGTTTTCGGGTGCTATGATAATTTGATTGTACCCCGAATAACCATCAAGAAAATAATAGTATTGATACCCTGCAAGTCGGTCTAACATTTGATCAATAAATGGGGGAAAATGGTTTTTACGAGTAGCTTTGTTGAGTTTTCTATAATCAATACACACTAGCCAACCTGTGACCGTCCTTGTTGGTATTAATTCATTGTTATCATTTTGAATTATGGTCATGCCCCCTTGTTTGGAACTACATGAACTGGACTCACCCAAGAACTATCAGAAATTGCATAAATAATTCCAGCATTCAACCATTTCAAGACTTCATTTCTTACAACCTCTTTCATTACAGGATTTAGTCTACGTTGATGTTCAATAGATGGTTTGTAAGATTCTTCCATTAAGATTTTACGCATGACAATTGAAGGACTAAAACCTTTTAAATCAAAAATTGACCAACCAATAGCAGATTTAGCTCTCTTAAAATACGAAGCAATTTCTCAACCTCTAAAGGAGATAGAGATACGGAAACAATTACCAGATACGTGCTGTTAGCACCTAGAAATTCATACCGCAAATGCTCGGGAAGTGCTTTCAACTCCGGTGATATTGTTTGTTCCTTGATTGTTGTATCTCCTATTGCTTCCTTGCATTTATCCTTTTTCAACTCCACCGCTCCTGATTCAAGAAAGAGCAAGTAATGCATTAAATCATCATTATCAATATCATGGTCATTACCTTGCATTATAGAATGAACAATGCATCGCTCTAAAGGTTCGATAGGAATTTATTTGAGGAAATGATCATGCAAGCAAGTTTTTAATATTTCAATCCTATTACAAGTATGTGGTTCCTCTTGAAACTTCAATACATGATAAATGTTAAACATCACTTCATCCTTATTAACTCTTAGAGTTAATTCACCGCGTAGCACATCAATCAAAGCACACTCTGTAGCAAGGAATGGTCGACCAAGAATTAAAGGAATTTCTTGGTCTTCCTCCATATCTAATACCACAAAATCTGCAGGAAATATGAATTTATCCACTTTTACCAATATATCTTCAACAACTTCTCTTGGATAAGCGAGAGACCTATCCGCCAATTGCAAGGTGATAGTGGATGGCTTGACTTCTCCAATTCCTAATTTCTTGAAAATAGAAAGTGGCATCAAATTAATACTTGCTCCAAAATCACATAATGCTTTATCAAAGAAAGATCCTCCTATGGTACAAGGAATAGTAAAACTCCCTAGATCCTTCAATTTTTGAGGAAGCTTTTTCTGTAAAATGGCACTACACTCCTCTGTGAGATTCACAATTTCAAACTCTACTAATCGTTTTTTTCTTAACATCACATCTTTCATGAACATGGCGTAGTTGAGCATTTGTTCAAGAGCATCTGCAAAAGGAATATTAATATGAATTTTCTTGAAGATTTCCAGAAATTTTGCAAATTGTTAATCAATCTTTTTCTTTTGAAATCTTTGTGGAAAAGGAATGGGAACATTAAATTTAGAAGTTTCAAAGTTAGGAGTAGATTTAGCTTCTCAGCCCCTGGTTGTTCATTTGATTGCATTTCTTCTCATTTGGTTGTTCCTTCATATGTCTTTCACTTGAAGTGCTTGCCATTGGCTTATCAACTTTAGAACTTTTCATTTCCAGCCCCTTAATTTTAGTTCCACTTTGAAGTTGGATAGCTTTGCAATGCTCCCTTTGATTCATTTCTGTATCACTTGGAAAGTTTCCTTTATGTTTTTGAGCATTAATTTCAGTAGCAAGCTGTCCAATTTGAGTCTCCATTGATTTCATTTGAGCTCCTAAACTTGAAACTAGGTGCCCTAATTGAGTCTCAATGTTGTCTATCTTCGCTTCATCTTTATTCAATCGGGCTCTTGTCTCACCAATGAAAGTGCTGATCAAATCCTCCAAAGATGCCTTTTTCTCACCTACTTGAGGGTTGGGATGTGGTGGATTATTGTAACCCGATGGGGGTTGAAGCACATTTCAATTATTGGCATATAAAATTTTTTCATGATTTCTAAGCCCCGGATGGTAGTGAGTAGGTAGTTGATTTTCTCTGAAATTGAAATTATGATTATTGACAAAGTTTACATGCTTATTACCTTTGGTTTCCATAAATGAAGTGCTGGTGGATGCCATGGCGTCCAATCCTTGAGAAGCTCCATTAGAAGTTCAAGCTGCAATTTGGTTAGAAATAGCATAAACTTGTGTAGCTAATTGTGTAAATGAATCTACCTCAAGAACACTGACAATCTTTTTTATGGAAAACCTCTCGAAAGGCCATTGATAGCTATTAGTAGCCATCTTCTCCAGCAAAATATGGGCTTCATTTGCAGTCTTAGACATCAAAGTCCCATATGCGGGAACATCTATTATGGTTCGAGTTTGCCCGTTCAAACCATTGTAGAAGTATTGTACCTGCTGTCAATCCTCATAACCATGTTGAGGACACCTTCTTAGAAAATCTTGAAACCTCTCCCAAGCTTCATATTATGGCTTAAAATCTTGTTGATGGAATTGAGCTATTTCACTCTTGAGTTGAAGTATCTTGCGTGGTGGAAAGTATTTAGCAATGAATTTTTGTGTCAAGTCATTTCAACTCGATATGCTACATGGTGCAAAAGATTGGAAATAAGCGAAGTTTAATAGCATCATCGGGCACTCCATTCATTTTGATGGTGTCAAAAATCTCCAAAAACATAGCTAAGTACGCATTTGGATCCTCCACCGCACTTTCTCCAAATTGGTTTTGTTGCACCATGCTAATGAGAGCTGGTTTAAGTTCAAAATTATTGACATTGATCAATTGTCGAGCTATCGCGGAGTAGTTTTGGTTCATGGTTGGTTGAAAATAGTCCCAAATAGCTCGTTGTGGTGATGGTTATTGCAATAGAAGATTGTCGTTCACATTAGCATTGTTGATGTTATTCGCCATGGTTTGATTGTTAACTCTTTTCACTGCTCTAATAGCTTAAAGAGTCCGCTCAATTTCTGGATCAAAATAACCTAAGTCAAGACTCCTAGTCTTACGCATACAAATACGTATAATCCAATGTAAGGCAAAACAATATCAAAATATGGGAAGAAAGTAAAACAAATCTAAACTAAAATCAAGACTAAGTCATAACAATATTAATGCAATTATGATAAAACAATCCCTGGCAACGGCGTTAAAAACTTGTTCGTTATTATTTTGCAAACCACAAGTTCACGGGGTTAAGTTTTAATACAACAATGAGTTGAGTGTCGTATCTATAAGGATTGTAATCAAAAATTGCATTAAGTACCGTAGTTCAAATAGTCCTAATTTTATCTAGAAAATCGAGTGATGATTGGTAAATAAAGTAAAGTAAGATAAAAATGTATAGGCAAGAATGGAGTTTTTAGAAGTAATTTAGCAAACACCTTATGAGTAAGAAATTCTAGAGGAATGACTCACCTAATTATCACCTATATTCTTTCTTCCAAAATATACAAATTTAATTTAACAACATATGTAAGTTAATAATTCCTAAGCTCATCAATTCTCTTTCTCGAGTGCCGAATTGACTATAAGTTCTAACATGACTTTTGATATCTTTATAAAAATTTAAGAGTAAAAATCTACAAAATTTTAATAAATTCTTTTTCAAAACTTCAAAGGTTTTATAAACGTCTCAACTCTATGATTCATAGGTTGTATTATCCCTATGATCATGTATAATCTTTCCTCTCTCGAGTGTCGAATCTCATATGTCAAACAATCTCTATTAGTGACCAATTAATCAAGATGAAATACTAAATAAGATAGCACAAACAAGATAAATAACTTGAACTAATATTATTTGAAATTCAAAACATAGGTTCAAATAAGGTTACATCATCCTCTAAAAAAAAAAGTTTAGCTCGTCATGTATGAATATAACTTCAAGAAATACTAAAGAAAGAACATGGAAATTGTTCACTAATTTGTGAAGTGGAAGTAATAGTTGAAGCTTTTCTTGTCTCCAAGAATGACTTGTCTCTATGAATGACCTTCTTATCTCCAAGTCTCCTTGTTCTTATTTGCTTCTTGGCTTCTCCTCACCAAAAACTCCTTTGGAGGCTCTTGGAATCCCTCAAAATAGATGGGAAATGCCCTAAGGAGGGTAATATGCCCATTTTAACCTTACTTGTCTGCCCGACAGTGCCTAGGCGCTGCCTTGTCTATCCAAAATAGTGTGTACAGCGCTTAGGCGCTGCACTTGCTGTCTAGAATCAATTTGTGCAGCACTTATAGCCACTTTTAATAGATTTTTCACTACTTTAGAAGCTAAACTAGCTTTTAGTATCTTCATATGAATTGTAATTCTGTGTGTTAGATTTCCATTGGAACTTGAATCAACTAAATATGACTTCTGTGGAGAAAGTTATGCTGGAAATACCAAGATATATCATCCCAAAAAATTATATTAACTCTTAAACTCCATTTTTCGCATTGATATCGACAGAATTAGATTTTGTGAAAAACATAAAAGTTATAGACATATATCTTGGATTTCCATTGGTTTAATAATCGAAGCAAAATTAGATTGGATCAAAGAGTTTTGATTGAAATACAAAAACTGCCATCAGTCGCACCACAATTCAGGTTCTTCAACATTTCAACCAAGTTTTTGGTTTCTTTTCATTTTCTTCTCCTTTTGTCATTACCTACAAGATTTCACACTAAATGCATAAAAAGTAACAAAAACACTAGAAAACAAATCAAATGTTAATAAAAAAAGATATATGAATTATTGGTATAAAACTAACTTATCAATTACTGAATCTCCCACTTGGAAGGATCTCAAGCATATCTTAGAATTATATGCCCTTGCCATCCTTGCACATTACATCTCGACTTGAGATGACGCCTTCTCTCTAAGTTCTACTATGAGGTTGAGGTTCACTCGTAGGGCTTCGTTATTATGTTAGAATGAGTAGTGCATCACCCTCCAAGAGAGCTCTATGATCTTCGCGGGGGTAATGACTTTAATGCTGTAGATCGGATTAAATGGTGATTCTCCTGTCAATACTCATGGAGTAGTGTAGTATGCCTATAACATGCTTGAGAGCTTATCAACCCAAGCTCCATTTGCTGCTTCGAGATGAGTGAGTCATAAGGTATTGTAGGATGGTACAATTAGTGCATCAATTTGGCCATTCACTTTGGAATTACCTATTGAGGTAAAGAACTATATAATGGAAAGGCATTGACATCACTCTCGAATTTTGGCATCTTGGAATTGCATTCCATGGTCTGATACAATGGCTCGAGGTATTTCAAAGAGGTGGACAATGTTCTTATATAAGAATTTGATCACCTGATTCTCTGTGATCTTGGTCAATGGTTAAGCTTCCACCCATTTGGTAAAGTAATCGATCGCTACTGTTAGAAATTTTCTTTATCATGTTGCTAGGGAAAACAGTTTTATGAGGTCTATCCCCCACTAAGCGAAAGGGCTAGTGACCACAAAATAAGTGATACAAATTGCAAGTGCATGGTGTCAACAAGTAATAAAGAATGAGTAGAGTATCGTATCCCTAGATAGTGCATGTGTAAGTACCAAATATAGAATACCTATGCTATATTTGTACTAACAATTGTGATGGTGGTTGAATTAAAATGCAACAACTACTAAATTGGCAAAAGTAACTAAAACCTAATGATATTATGGGATTGAATTCAATACTAAGAATAGTCAAGACATTGGTTATCTTGGCTATGTTGTTATGAACTAGCTTAATTGTGATTAGGAATAAGTGGGTTGTGTGACGACGAGTCTTCTTAATGTAATGATACTCTTTCTCGAGTCAGATCAAATCTACCCCTAGTAGGTAACAGGCGCCGTCTTTAGCTATGGGCCATCCTACTAAGAGTTCATTAAATTTTGTGAATTCCAGTAGCTTTCGATTTTCACACCTATGACTACTGCACGTACTTATGCCTATATCTCTATAGGGGTCGGTCTATGTTATATACTACCCAATCCATTGTTACAATTTGATCTCTTACTCTTAATTGCAATAACTAAATTCAACTTGAAATTGGCCAAGTCTCAAGAAGCATTACAAACATAGAATGTTCATCACAACAAAAATAATATTTCAATCACAATACAAGCATCAACTCATAACTCCATAGAAATAGCTTTCCAAGCTTTGATAAGAGTGATTTAGTTCATATTGAATTTACCAAGTTTTGTAATTCTTAACATCATGATTCTTATAAATTTCTCAAACTAAACAAAACCAAAGAAGATATTAAAATAGAAGATTACAACCATTAAGTGATTCTTCACTTGTTCTTCAAAATATTCAATGCCCAATGGAGCTCTTCCTCTTCTTGTGTTCAACTCCCAAGCTCTTTAGTAATGGGTATATGTGTTCTAGGTATGGTGTGTGTAGAAATATAGAGAAATGTGTGTTTTGGGTGGATAGGAAAAGTGTGTGAGAATTTAGGTGTAGAGAGTGCATGGGTGATGAATTGTGTGTTGAATGATGTGTGATTCAATATATGTGTGAATTGTGTGTGTATAATGTATCTATCGAGAACATCACATATGTAATAATGTATAAGTGTATCTAATGTGTATATCTCACAAAAGAGGCTAAAATTCATGATTGATCACCACTTGCCGCACAAAAACAGTATTAGCATCTTTTTGGTTAGTACAGCAGTGCCTATGCTCTATAGAGTAGCACCTATGCACTATATTTTCTACCCAATTTCCTTCATAGGTGCTGCACCTTTTGCCCATTTTCTTTCTTTACGGCGCCCAGGCTTTGCCCACTGCACCTTCTGCCCATTATTTTAATATTTTCAATTTTTTGGCATTTTGTTCTCCTTTTTTCGTCAATCACCTCAAACTATGTATCTACATAAATTTTATCAAAAGATAAGTGCACAAATCCACCAATTATATGACAAAAAATCCTAATTTGTGCTCTTGAAAGTGCTAAAAATATGTTAAAATTTGAGCTTACCAACTACCCCCAAACCTATCATTTGCTCGCCTCGAGTAATGTTGTAAATCAAACTAAACATAAGCTCATAATTTGATCATGACTAATTTAACTTGATCAACCAACATAGTACCTCAATAATTTATATTACATATAGGTCCAAAGGTTAGTCACAAAGCTAGTTAAGTAATACTACAAAACTTGTACTTCATCAATCAAATCATGAATTCAAAATATATGTGTGTGAAGTGTCAAGTTCAAGTTTCATGCATGCATTTTTGGTATGAATTTCACAACCAATGCCCCATTGGTCTAAGCAAGGAATCTCTTTGGTGCTTCATAGGCTTGATTTTCATACACCTTCTCCACTAATGTAGACACCACACAAACTTAGATCAATAGGACTTTAATAAGCTTGTAACATAAGGCCTAGGTATTAGCTTACAAAAAAAGGGTAAAGATAAACAAAATAAGAGAGTATAGAGTTTTGCACATAGAATCACCATTTCTCCTTTCTTTGATTCCTTCCTAATTTCTTCATTTTTCCTTTGGGACTCATGCTTTTTTTTCTTCTCTTTTTCTTAATTTTTTTTCTTTTTTTTCTTCATGGATCTTGAAGCTTCATCTCTTGTTCTTTTATTTTCACAACCCCAAACTTGTTTTTATTGATATTCATGGGCTGTGATGAATTGTATTCACATCACTCTTGCTTATGTACCCGAATGCATTCACTTCCATACCCAAATATTCCATATGAACATCAAATTGTGCACAATATTTCATAGTAAGCTCTCTTTAGGAACAATAAATGGTTTTTCGGGCTATAAAGGTTAGGTATAGTGAGTTGCAAGAAACAAAGTCAAATGACAGCCATTCATATGTTTTGCAAATGCCATTTTTTTTAATAAGGCACAATTGGATGACTAATGATATATATGTACTCATGGTTGGATTGAAAGGCCCAAACGAGTCAACGATGGCTTAAATCATTTCCATGTTTGCTAGTTATCTAGGATTTCACCTCAAAGGGTAATCAATCAAGTTCTAGAATACGACAAATTGACCAACACGATTCATTGAAAGCAAAATCCAACATCAAGTAGCATGTAATTCACAAGATTTCGACACAATGTGCTTAATAAAAAATCATCAATCATGACAACAATCAAATACATATAAGAATATATCACAATACTAGCAATCTTTTTTTTCTCTAAACTCTATACAATATCAATTAAATATCATCATAGGCAATTGATAATTAAGATATTCATTCAATCACAAAACATGAACTCACTAAGTTTGTCAATAAAGTATGCTTGCTCTTGGATTCCCATCGCACAACATGTGTAGTTCATATAGAAAGCTTCAACAAAAATTGAAAATTGGCTCAATATTTCACATAAAGCTCAAACACACAAAATACAAATCCTACCCTCAATCGTAAAATTAACATTGTCCACAATGTCAACAAATTAAAGCACATATGAGGGGGAAATAAAAAATTCCCCTTTCAAATAGCCAAGAAGATGTTCATTTCAAAAATTAACTAAGAAATTACTCAAAATCAAAGGAAACAAAGGCTTGGTTACCTCCCAAGAAGCGCTTAGTTTATAATCTTCAGCCCAACAATCTTTTTTGCTCATCCCAAGTCTAAAAAATTGTGTTTATCATGCTACGCCTTTATGTGTTGTAAGATTGTAGATGATCTTTCTGGATAGGTAAGGTTAGGATAATCCAGAGTAGCATCAAGAGCCATCTGGACATCAACAAGTGAATCATCTCTTATCGCGAATAGCCTTCCAAACATGGTAAAGATATACCTATCTTTTTTCATATTAAAGATAAAAAATTTACAGAGCATAAGAATTAGTCACCATTCCCAAGCATATCTTGAATCACCCCAGTAGGCATTGCTTTATCTAATACATGCTTCCTGAAATTAGTCAATAATAGTGAATTAATGCTTGCATTTAGATCATATAATGCTATTTCACAAGCAGAGTCTCCAATTGGATATGGGATAATGAAACTCCCTGAATTGGTAAGCACTTGAGGTAGCTTATCTTGCAAGATGGCATTACACTTTTCAATAGTCTCGCACTTCTCCAATTGTTATAATTGTGAGAGGATGTCCTCATTATCCACTATAGAGTTTGACACAATCTTGCTCTTCTCTAAGAGTCGAGGGCAAGAAGATTTCGATGATGGCTCTTGGGAAGGACTTAATTGAATTACAACTAGGCTTTCTTCTTCTTCCACGATAGGCATTTATGTTGTTTCCTCATGTCCACTCTTGCCTAATTCATCAACTCTCAAGAGAGATTCTAACTCTTAACCACTTGTCAAAATATTAACATTACCATGCTCTTCTCCCATTTTATTTACCTCAAATGTGCAAGGTAAGTTTTCTAGTTGCTCATCAACTAGTGCATTGGTCAACTCACTAAGTTAGGTTTCTAATATCTAAAGTAATATTGATGTAGTTCAAAATCTAGTCTCGGTATTCTTTGAATTGAGTTAGTTATTCTTCCAGATTTGACTTATTTTCTTAAGGTGGATAAGTGGATTTAGTTTTTGTAATGAATTGAGTTAGTAATTCTTCTAGATTTGACTTTTCTTGAGGTGGATAAGTGGGTTCACACTATGTCATATTGTGATTATTTTCCCATGAAAAACTAGTGTGAAATTGCTATCCTTGATTATACATGTTGGAGAAAAGAGTGTCATGTTGTTCATTATAATCCCACATATATTGAGCATGATTTATCTGTGGTGCTGCCCGTGAATTGCTCATTTAGTACTCTGTTCTTGCAATGAAACCACCGTACGACTATTGCATTACAAAAGGTGTATGAGTAGTATGCACTGAAACTTTGTCAATCTTCTTAGACAAGACATCGAGTTAGGCAGTCAATGCAGTAAGGAATCTACTTCATAACTTCCAAAAGTTCCCATTAACATGGCATATTCAGTTGGCCAATAATGTGTATACATTGCCATCATATCTAATGAAGTGTTTATAAAAGAAACAAACAAAACAACTAAAGTAAACTAGAACAAAATAACAAAAATGAAAGAAGAGAAACAAAAGTAAAGTAAGCAAAATGGTCAAACTATAGGTAGACAATCAAATTTGATATCACATTAAAACGCACTTCCCAGCAATGACACCAAAAACTTAGTGACCCCAACAATAAATGGTACAAATTGCAAGTGCACGACGTCAACAAGTAATAAAGAATGAGTACAATATCATATTCCTAGGGAGTGTATGTATAAGTACCAAATATAGGCTGTCTATGCTATATTTGACCTAACGATTATAGTGGTGGTTGAATTAAAATGCAACAACTACTAAATTAACAAAATTAACTAAAACCCAAGAAGATTAGGGGTTTGAATTCAATACTAAGGAGAGTCAAGGCAATGGTTATCCATCCTATGTTGTTATAAACCTAACTTACTTGTGATTAGGAATAAGTGGATTGTGTGACGATAGGTCTTCCTAATGTAGTTGGTATTCTCTCTCGACTTAGATCAAATATACCCTTATTAGGCAACCGAAGCTATCTCTAACTATGGTCCATCCTACTAAGAGTTCATTTAGCCTTTTAAATTCCACTAGCTTTTAATTTTCATACCTATGACTATTGCACATACTTATTACTAAATCTCTATAGGGGTCAGTCTATAGCATATACTACCCGATCCATTGTTACAACCTGACCTCTCGATCTTAACTGAAACAGTTAAAATCAACTTGAAATTAACCAAGTCTCAAGAAATACTAAAAACATAGCATATGCTCATTACAATAAAAACAACATTCCAATCACAATACAAGTTTCAACTCATAACTCTGTAGAAATGGCTTTCCCATCCTTAACAAGAGTGATTTAGTTCATATTGAAAGTAAACAAGCTCCAAGTATTTCCCAATATCATGATTCTTAGAAATTTCTCAAACTAGACAAAATGAAAGAAGACATTAAAGTAAAAGTTTACAACTACTAAGTGAGTCTTTACTTCTTCTTCAAAATCTTTAATGCCCAATGAAGCTCCGTTTTTTTTGGTCTTCAACTCCCAAGCTCCTTGGTAATAGGTGTTTGTGTTCTAGGTGTGGTGTGTGAAGAAATATGGAGAAATATATGTTTTAGGTGGAAAGAAAAAAAGTATGAAAATTTAGATATAGAGTGTGCGTATGTGATGAATTGTATGTTGAGTGATACATGAATTGAATATATATGTGAATTATGTGTGTGTATAGTGTATCTATCAAGATCATTACATGGGTAATAATATATAGGTATATCAAATGTGTATCTCACAAAATATACCAAAATTCATGATTGATTGCCACTTTTCGCACAAAAACAGCATCAAGATCTTTTCTGTTAGCAGAGCAGCGTCTAAGCTCTGTAGAGCAGTGCATAGGCTTTGCCCAATTTCCTTTCTTACATCGCCTAGGCTCTATATGGTAGTGCCAAGTATTTTAATATAAAAATTTTAAAAATTATTTTAATATTTTTAAATTTTTAGCATTTTGTTCTCTTTTTTCATCAATCATCTCAAACTATGTACCTACATAAAATTTATCAAAAAGATAAGTACACAAAACCATCAATTATATGACAAAACATCCTAATTTGTGCTCTTAAAAGTGCCGGAAACTTGTTGGACCAAAAGTAGCCTTGCCTTAAAGCTTTACCAACAAGGGCCTTCCTGCCCAAGTGGTTCCCACAGATCCCCACATAAATGTTTTGGAGGACGTAGTTGGCTTTAGTTGAAGTAAGGCATTTTAAGTACAGCTAGGAGAAACCTCTCTTGTATAACTCTCCATTAATGAGTGTGAAATGTGAAGTGCATGCCCTTAACTTGCAGACTTTGCTGGGGTTTCAAGAAAGCTCTCCAGTTATCAAGTATTTGACAATGTCATCCTTCCAGCTTGGCTCCTTAGTGTCTGCACGTAGGACCCGTAGTCCCTTCCTTTCTATCTAGGGTTAATTGAAGGTGAGGAATGTAATTTTTTTGCTGTCGATGCTAGCCATTGAGCTCACCAACTTGGCGAGCTTGCCAAGTTGGCAGCTCATAAGATCCGCTTCACTTTGCATTCTTCGAACTTTAATAGTAAGTTTTTTACTAGGTCCAATACTTAGCTATTTTTTCATCCTTGGCCTCATACACACCTCGAAGTTGGTTGACTACCAGTTGGGAGTCACTATAGATCACTAGGTTCTTCACCCCTACTGCAATGGCCAGCCTACGGCTTGCTAGAAGCACTTCATATTTTGCCTTGTTGTTAGATGTGGAGAATTAAAACTTCAAGGCCTGCTCAAACTTGTCTCCTTGGGGGATTTTAAGCACTATCCCTACCTACTTCTAGTTTTCGTAGACGGGTACCGTCAACATATAGGGTTCAAGTAGAGAGAGAAATGTCAGCTCCATCCGACACCATCTCTACTAAGAAATCAGTTAATTTTTCCCTTGATTTTGGAGCAATTCTCTTTCCCCATATTACATTATATGTTGTTTTCCACCATATCCTCACGTCCCAACTTAAATTTTCCCACAAACGGCGCTAGTTGATGTGCTAAAAAATTTGCACACAAGAAATCTTCAAGTTACTGGTTAAATATTGATCACAATTTACGGATTATCGCCTAACAATCCTGAAAATAATCAGTTATGGTTGCTGGGGGTGCCTAGTAAATATCTTTTGATGCTTAAGTCAGGATCCAATTAATGAAGGTAATTGAAAATCTCAAAAGTTCTGCAACAGTAAATGCAGTAGTATGTAAATGTCCTTTAAAAACGTACCTTATGTCTGTCATGGGCTTATGTAGGCATGAAATCTTGAAGGAAGATATTAACAAGAATTCAATTATGTTGTTTAGATAAGCATGAGTAAGGTTACCTTAAATCACGATCCCTAAATAAGGTAGGATTCTCTTGCCTTATCAAGGGCTCACCAGAAGTTGAATAGAACTCTATTTCTACTGGGCTCGAACTAAGCTCATCAACGTAGATCAATCTAAAGTGCTCATAAAGATAAATCCACGCGGGTTACTACAAGGATAAATACCTCAACCTGGCTAACCGAGCACCTCATCCGAAGACTTGTAACACAGTGAAGTCCATACGAAATCCAACCTAACCATGGCCTGAGCACAAAAGTAAATAAAACATGATAACCTAGCTCAACAAATTTGAATTGTAGTGAGCTGTAAAACCCTTTAATCTGATAAGATGGGCCTGAACCTAAGAAAAACCTATAAACTCATCCATATTTCTTGGCCTCAAGTATAAGCCCAACATTAGCTAGGTCAAATTTAAGCCATATTATTTCCATTTTTCTCTTTGTATTCCAATTTAAACTTGAACGTCAGAGAATTTTTATCAATACAAACCGAACGCCCTAACAACTTGTGTATGTTATAGGTAGGAATCTACTTTAAGTTGACCATTCAAAAAGTGTCAACGCTCGAGAACTTGGAACATTACACATCAAAGAGTTTCAACTTTTGAGGGATGATAGTTTTCTTTGTCATTGGAGATATTGAGGTTTTTTTTATAAAAAAAAATGAATAAGATTATCATCAATGGAAGCAAATAATCAGTTTTGGGCATTGGGGCTAATTGACATTTTGCACCTTCTAAATATGTTTCATTTACACTTTACACCCTTAAATTACAATTTTAGCATTTTAAACTTTTAAAATAAATAAAACTTGGCATTGTGCACCATTACTCACATTTCAGCAAGAATTTCATTGGAAAACTATTGATGGATTTGCAGGTGCAAATCCGACCTTTGAGTCATTCCCTCTGTTTCACCAGCAGAAAACCCTATTTTTCTCCTAATAATTAAACTATTTCACTCTTTAGTCATGGGTGAGTCACTTTGAAAAAAGTTGAAAATCAATTAATATTCTCACTTTTAAAAAATAAAAAATCTCTCATCCATAAACCCGTACTAAAAAAATAAAAAATAAATGAATAAAAATCACTCATTCCCCTCATTTCCTCCATTACAACAACATAAAAGAATTTTTCTCCTCTTCTCGACCATTAGTCAGACCTATTTCTCATCATCAACAATCAATTTTCCACATATCCTCAAGATTAAATATAGTATATATTATCAAGAATATACATATTCAACAGTCAATATATATATATATATATGTTAGAGTAGTGCCTGGTGTGTCCATTGTTTTGGCCGTTCTTATATTCTTGCGAATCATTCTTATTTATATTAATATCATTTAAATAACAATCTTTATCTTAAATTCATCATAAGAATTAGATAAAGTCCTTAAATCACACATAGCTATGGGGTATGGTTGCGCATATGATGGTGATCGTGAAATATGCCTCTAAGGCTATGATCTTAAAATGTTCAAAGTTAAGAATTAATGAGATGGGACATCATTGATCCCGTTGAAACTTGCGCATATGATGCAGGCTCGAAAGGAGGATGCCTCATTCCATAGGTATTGGTGTGGAGACACTAGTGTATATATGCGGGTGCTTGTTGGGAACAAGTACACTGAACAACCCCACCTGAAAATTTCCAATTGAAAATATTCTACTGTCGAATGAGAATTTTCTCGTTACGATAGTGTAAGAATTAGTCCTTAGACTTGAGGCACCATGGTAACCTTGTGCATGACATGTTGTACTTTGATGTATTTCCCAATTGCATGACAATTACAAAGGGTTTATATTGAGTGTAATATCTTCATGTATGGAGATTAATGAATGGCCAACAAAGGATCTGTCACCTATCTAGATGAATAGGTGAATTTTCTATGTGTTCCACTGTACTTGACTCTAAAATCTTTGTCCAATGTTGGATGAAAATTAGACGTGGGGTTTTCTAATTATTCATCATCGAGTCAAACTACTAGGAATAGAAACATAGTTATTGAGTTAATAGGGTTTCGACTTAATATTCATGCCCTAGGCTTAATCGGGAGATTAGATGATGGAAGGATCGTACTTGCATGGTATTCGTAATTGAAATAGGTTCGCACATTCACCTTAAACTAGGAGTCATGATGCATTGCTAGATGTTTTCCATGTCTTGTGGGTTTTTGGAATTAATGAGTTAATTTCAATATAATTAATTAATTAGATTAATTAATCAGAATAATTAATTGTTCAACTAAGTCACAAGAGTTGTAAGCCCATGAGTAGTTTAAAGTGAACCTAAAGGGTCACAAACAAAACTTAGACAAATTCATTTCTAGCCTAGAAATTAATCCAAGTGTTGGATTAAATTAATTAATGTGATTAATTAATGGGGTTAAATTAATTCAAGTGTGGAATTAATTCAATTAATTAATTAGATTAATTGATTGGACCTAATTGAATTACAAAGTCCAATTGGAACATTTAATTAATTGATTGGATTAATTAAGTAAGATGGGCCTAATTAATTAAATGAATTTATTTAATTGATTGGATTAATTAAAGTAGAGCCTAATTGATTACTTAGGTCTAGGCCCATTAGGTGTGGGCTTGTAGGAAGCCATTAGGAAATTGGATTGGGAATCCAATTCCTAGAGAAAGTTGAATTAGGAATTCAATTTCTATGCGGTAATAAGGAAAAATGAAAGTCCTTATGTGATAAGAAAACTTACCAAAAGAGTTGGAGATAAGAAAAGAAGAAGAGTCCTATAAAGAAAGAACTTGTGATAGTGTTGATTGACAATCTTCTTGGATATTTTTATGGGGATTTTAATTGCAGATATTTGTGTGAAGAAAAATATTTTTCTTTCATCTCCAAAAATTCGTCCCTCCTTTCCTTTCTATCTTCAAAAGTTCACCAACCTTTTATCTAGTTTAATTCTTGATTTAATTGTTGAAATAAAAATTAAATTAAACACCTAAAACACTAATTGTTAGTGTGTTATTGTTCCAAACAAAATCGTTTTGGGATAGAATTATCGAATCGAAAACTACTAGAATAGGATTTGGTTACGAGTGGGCATGCAAGGTGTGGATACCGTTAGAGGGATAATATTTGGGATCCTAGAAGCGAATCAGATTTTAATTAAAGGGGTTTTGAATTGAAGAACATGGAGATACTTTCATTCAGGGATAATGATTCGAATTGTTTCAATCCCCACATCAGGCGGAGTGTGAATCAATGTAAGAGTTTTTGAAACTTTCTTACTTTAACTATCAGAAAACGCACAACTGAGTAATCGCAAAAGGGTTTCGGGATTCGTTTTAATTACATGTGATGTAATGTATATTTATATTTTTGAAAAATTTTAAATTTTGCTGCGTATAAGTTTCCCACGATCGCGCGAACCCAACAATGGTTTTAATTATACATTATATTTTGCTGCGTATAATTTTTGGGTTTTAGTTAAAATGAGGCCTGCGAGTCTCACCTCTCTTTATTTTATTCTTGATGTACTTCTATCTCCCTCCTATGTATCTCCCCTTGGAATTATTCCAAGGTTTCTTGTAGTTTTAGCAAATGCAATGAGAGTAGAATTAGGCGGTGAGGTTAATCTTTTTGTAATTTGGCGGACATTACAAGAAGATTGAATGAAGATGGAGGAAAAGCGAGGATACAAGGCCCATGAATGTATGGGATATATTTATGTAATAGATAGGTTTATTTGTATTTTAATTATCACCCTTAGATTGATCTAAATCTACTTTGGCTCAAGTGGATCGCATAGGATTAAAGGCTCATGATCATCTATTTATTTTAGGATGTATGTGATACATGTTGTGTTTATTTAATGCTTTCTTATGATGTATGCTTGTCATTGTTAGGATAGTGAACATTAAATAAACAAGAAAAGAAAACGATGAGACCTTATATAATAAATCTAGTATGACCCTCACTTGAAAATATTTCAAGTTGAAAACCTTTATTAGTTCGATATCAAGCATAAATGGGCAATATTGGATGGGACCCAATCATCCATGCCTTCCATCAAAAGTAGTAGTATGCCGATACGCTATCACATTTAGTCTGTTGGCCATGAGTCGTGGGATGTGCTAAGTGTGAGCAAGCTGTGACCACTACTAAGCATTGGGATGCCTATGGGGTGGACTCGTCTTTATTGTTGGCCATGAGTCTTGGGACGTTTAGATGCTCTATCTACATGGATGTTTGATGGATAATGTTTGACGCTTAGTACCATATGGGCTCATAAAATTGGGGTGTATGGGAAGAGGTGAGGCAAAATAGCTTGAGGGTTGCATGGGGATACAATTGCTAATGTTGTTAGCTACCTTTTAGTTTTGTTGTATGGGCTCATAAAATTGGGGTGTATGGAAAGGCTAGTTGGACCTCAAGCCCACTAAGAAATTAGATTTCTCGAATTTCCTTCTAGAGGTTGATAGGATTTGAATAAAATAGTGGGAGACATTTATGATTAAAGACCATATCATAAATGGATATTAATTGAATGAATGCTTAAATTTCTATCTCGCATAGGATAATGGTTATTGCTAGTAATTTCACATAGGATAATCTAGACAAACAAACAAACTTACTAGCTCAATATAGATGTTTGTCACTATTGTGGATATTTAGGGCATAGAAAGAGGAAACACAAGTATTGGCTTGCTTAGTTGAATTAGAAGGGGTTCTAATTCAAGTTTATACATTGTTGATATCAACCATTAAGGTTGATAAATTTTTTCTTGGATATTGAATATCGGATATGATCCCATCTTTGCAAGGGGTTGCAGTGGATGAAAAAAAAATGGAGACTAAGATAAAGGACAATCCTTAAGCTTGAGAATAAAGTAAGTGTTGCTTTATTGGCTATAGGAATGATCCACTTATCTCTGAATGGAATTAGAATAGTATTAGTTAATTATCTTTGCTACATTGACAAATGAACTATACAATCCCAACATTCCATGCTACATAATCAACAAAGTAATCTAAGAATTAGATAATCAAAACAGTACATACTTGTGGTTAGCTAGATTAGGTTATATCTCTAAAGAAAGAGTTCAAAAGATGGTATATTTTCTTGACCTTTTAGACTTGCATGAGGTGCCAACTTGTAAATTTTATCTTTAGGAAAACATGACCAAATCACCATTTGTGGGACAAATGGAGCAAACCATGCCTTTGGATGTGATCCAAAGGAATGTAAGCAGTCCACTAAGTGTTAGTGTACAAGCGAACTATTCTTACTTCATTATTCTAAGATCCTTTGAAGGGTTCAAAGAATTTAGACATAAAGTAGAGAATTAAATCGGCCAAAGTATTAAATCAATCGATGTGATCGATGAACATAATACTAAGGTGATAAGTTCTTGATTATCTAATGGAGAATAAGATTCTCACTTTAAGTGAATCCAAGTTGAGTTTCACTTATTTCCTCCTTCATTCTGGGAATTTACCCTAGAATCAATTATATTTTTATTAAGTAAGGATGTCATCTAAATCAATGCTCAAAAATATCATATGTGATATGATGTGGTAAAAGACCCCTCGTATATATACCTAAGGGTATAAATGGGTCTGCTTCTTTAAAGCAGTAAGTGGAAGATATGATAGATGTGAATCCAACTTAGGTTCAAATAAGAGTCTCTTGCTAAAGAGCAGCAAGGAGGATCTCCTTTTTAAATATTAATCTTACTAAGAAGTAATGATGTATGACATCAATTCAGAAATTGGCAAAATATCATACAATCCAAAATGGACTCTATGTACTCCAACAAGGTTTGATCTTTGTGGACCTATTAGTGGGAATGGTTCCCATTAGCTACAAATGGGTCTGCAAATATAAATTGAAGAACATGGGGAGGTGGTGACCTATTAAGGCACGACTGGTAGCAAAGTGTTATGCTCAAAGTCAAGGTGTTGACTATTGAGGATACTTTTTACCAGACGTGATGCTAAAGTCCATTTAGAGTATGCTAGTTATATCTATGTATTACGACTACTAGATATGGCAAAGGGATATGAAGACCGTCTTTCTCAATAGGGGTATTGAGAAAAGGATATAAGTTAAGCGGTCTGAGGTCTTCATATCAAACAAATGCAAGCAAAAAGTTTGTGAGCTTTAGAGATCTGTTAAGAACTCAAAATAAATTTTTTGAATATGGAACATTCGATTCTCTAAAGTAATCAAATGGTTTGATTTCCTTAGGAATGCGAATGAGCCATATGTGTACAAGATGGCTAGTGGGAGTATGGTGATGATTGTTGTGTTTTACGTTGATGACATTTTACTCATAGAGATGATGTAGAAATGTTGCAATCAATTGAGACTTGTCATCTACAAAGTTCTCCAAGAGGGATTTAGGATAAACATCCTAGGGATTGGGGATTGAGATTTATGGTGATAGATCTGAAAGGATGTTTGGACTATCCTAAATCCAAGTACATAGATTAGATGCTAAAAAGGTTTAGCATGGAAGAATCTTATGAGAGATTCTTGTTTATGAGTTATGAGATTTTTCTTTCGAAGTCCTCGTCCCCAAAGAATTTTGAATGAAAGAGAAATAATGACTTACATGTTTTATGCATCATTGAAAGAAAGCATAAAATATGCAAATTTATATACATGATTTGATATTAGAAGTGCTTTGAATGTTACGAGCAAAATATCAATTAATTTGATACGAAAAGTATTAGAAACCGTAAAGACGATCTTTAATACTTATGAAGCACTTAGGATTTCTTTTTGGAGTTCGGTTATGGAGAATTGAAACTTAGATACTTCATCTAGTTTTTAGTCTAAAGTAGATGACTTGAAGTTTATGTCTAAATTCGTGTTCATCCTAAATGGTGGGACAGTTAGTTGGAAAGAGTTCCAAGCTTGTAACAACCATGGATTCCACCACTGTGATTGAATACATTTGGGCATACGATGTTGCAAAAATGGATTATTTGGATAAGGAACTTAATCTAAATGTTAGACGTAGTTCCAACCATTGTTGATTGAGTACTGGAGTACTGCGATAATAATGGGGGCTATTGCATAAGCAAAGAAGCCAAGGTCTCATCAAATGATCCAAGCAGAAATAGAATAGCGATACCCTGATTATGAAAATCATTGGTAGAGGCAACATCAATGTAGAAAGATTTGTCTCGGCAAAAAATATAGTAAACCCATTGTGTTAACCCTTTAGATAAGTATTTGAATGACATCTTCAGAAGATGGGCTTTAATACGAGGGCAATTTTCTCTAGGGCAAGTGGGAGATCTTGCTAATCATTCTTATTTATATTAATATCATTTAAATGGCAATCTTTATCTTAAATTCATTATAAGAATTAGATAAAATTCTTAAATCACACATAACTATGGGGTATGGTTGCGCATATGATGGTGATCATGGAATATGCCTCTAAAGCTGTGATCTTAAAATGTTCCAAGTTAAGGATTAATGAGATGGGATATCATTGATCCCGTTGAAACTTGCACATACAATACAGGCTCGAAAGGAGAATACCTCATTCCATAAGTATTGGTGTGGAGACACTAGTGCATGTATGTGGGTGCTTGTTGAGAACAAATACACTGAACAACCCCACCTGAAAATTTTCAATTAAAAATATTCTACTGTTGAATGGGAATTTTCTCGTTACGATAGTACAAGAATTAGTCCTTGGACTTAAAGCACCATGGTAACCTTGTGCATGACATGTTGTACTTTGATATATTTCCCGATTGCATGATAATCACAAGGGGTTTATATTGGGTGTAACATTTTCATGTATGGAGATTAATGAGTGGCCAACAAAAGATCCGTCACCTATCTAGATGAATAGGTGAATCTCCTATGCGTTTCACTGTACTTGACTCTAAAATCCTTGGCCAAGTTGGATGAAAATTAAACGTGAGGTTTTCTAATTATTCATCATCGAGTCAAGCTATTAAGAATGGAAATATAGTTATTGAGTTAATAGAGTTTCGACTCAATATCTATGCCCTAGATTTAATCGGGAGATTAGATGACGGAAGGACCGTACTTGTATAGTATTCGCAATTGAAATAGGTTCGCACATTCACCTTAAACTAGGAGTTGTGATGCATTGCTAGATGCGTCCCATGTCTTGTGGGTTCTTGAAATTAATGAGTTAATTTCAAGAGAATTAATTAATTGGATTAATTAATCAGAACAATTAATTGTTCAACTAAGTCATAAGAGTTGTGAGCCCACGACTAGTATAAAGTGAACCTAAGGGTCACACACAAAACTTGGACAAGTCCATTTTTAGTCTAGAAATTAATCCAAGTGTTGGATTAAATTAATTAATGTGATTAATTAATGGGATTAAATTAATTCAAGTGTGAAATTAATTCAATTAATTAATGAGATTAATTGATTGGATTTAATTGGATTAAAAAGTCCAATTGGAACATTTAATTAATTGATTGGATCAATTAAGTAAGATGGACCTAATTAATTTAATTGATTGGACCAATTAAAGTAGAGCCTAATTGATTACTTAGGTCTAAGCCCATTAGGCGTGGGCTTGTAGGAAGCCATTAGGAAATTGGATTGAATCCAATTCCTAGAGGAAGTTGAATTGGAAATTTAATTTCTATGTGGTAATAAGGAAAAAGGAAAGTCCTTATGTGATAAGAAAACTTACCAAAAGAGTTGGAGATAAGAAAAGAAGAAGAGTCCTATAAAGAAAGAACTTGTGATAGTGTTGATTGACAATCTTCTTGGATATTTTTATGGGGATTTTAATTGCAGATTTTTGTGTGAAGAAAAATATTTTTCTTTCATCTCCAAAAATTCGTCCCTCCTTTCCTTTCAATCTTCGAAAGTTCACCAACATTTTATCTAGTTTAATTCTTGATTTAATTATTGAATTAAAAATTAAATTAAACACCTAAAACACTAATTGTTAGTGTGTTATTGTTCCAAACAAAATTATTTTGGGATACAATTATCGAATCGAAAACTACTAGAATAGGATTCGATTGCGAGTGGGCATTCAAAGTGAGGATACTGTTAGATGAATAACAATTGGGATTGTAGAAGCGAATTAGATTTCAATCAAAGGGGTTTTGAATTGAAAAATATGGAGATACTTCATTTAGGGATAACGATTTGAATCGTTTCAATCCCATCATCAGGCAGAATGCAAATCAATGTAAGAGTTTTTGAAACTTTCTTACTTTAACTATCAGAAAACCCACAACTGAGTAATCGCGAAAGGGTTTCGAAATTCGCTTTAATTACATGTGATGTAATGTATATTTATATTTTTAAAAAATTTTAAATTCCACTACATATAAATTTTTCGAGATCACACGAACCCAACAATATAGACATATTCCAACTTCAAACTCAAACTCTAAAATTAGTATAATTTGAATAACACAATCATTTGAATCATTGATTGTTATTCCACCGTGCTTGTGCTTGTAATAATAATTCAAAATATAGTTTTGAAGTTTTGTCTTAATATAATAAAATTACAGAAACCAAAGTTTTATTATTTTAGAAGAAAAACAATGCAATAATTGGATTCATTAGCACTTCAGGGGCGAACAGGACCATTTCCAATTGGCCAGCACTCGGCTCCTTTACCGCAGCTTTGGATTATCTTCTAAACTTGGTTTTCTATTTACCAAGTTGAGGTAAATTTCTGCATATGTTTTTGTCCAATTTGACCAACTGTATGCTTCATCCTGCTGTAACCAGAAATTTGAATAAAAAGTTGCAAAAGCTAATTACTTTCAACTTTCAACTATCTGTTCTTTTTCTAAGTGGAGTTAAAGAATAATCCTTTCTATTCGCTGTAAGGAGGAAATGAGGGAAATGATTGAATGGTGAAAGCTTTTTGTTGTTGCAATGGAGGGAAGGAATGCACGGACAGATTTGTGTCTACAAATCACAAATCCGTCCAAGAATATTTTTTCAGAGGGAATATTCCCATTGGAACGTTAATTGGGGTTAGAAATAGCAATTGTGGTATCTAAACCAAAATAGTCCTGAACTTGCCCTGTTGGATTGATTTTTATTATTCCAACAGTTCAGATGAGTTTTGAATTTTTATTTTCAAACCTTCTCTGTTTATATTTTTTATAAAATTTATTACACATATATATATACTTGATTTTAATTTTATTTTTTTTAGAAAGTTTTAGTTTATTATTTTTAATAAAATATTTTTTAATATTTTTAAAATAATAAAACAGGTTTAACAAGTCTAACCCATCAAGTTAGATTTAGGGCGGGTCCAAATCCAAATTCTAAAAGTATTTGGTAGGACGAGTTTCAAGTTTGACCAAACCATGTCCGTAGCCATCCCTAATTGGGTTCATGCCAAGCTTTGGCTTTTTCTCTCTGTAGGACAAATATTGAAATTTCAATTTAAAGTTGCAAATTGCAAATGGAATGTATTCAAGTGTTAGAATGGTGTTCAGTGAATCAATTAGGTTGTCCCATTTTGTACTCTTGTAATTTTTTTTCCTCAATCATTGTTAATAAATTAGGTATTCCTTCATCTTTATTTATATGTATTAAATTTAGGTGAAGTTCTTAAATCATACTTAAGTACGGGGTTTGATGCGTGTATGATAATGATTATGAAATTTGTTACACATAAACTTAGATGAGTCCATTTCTTGATAAGGAAAATAGTCCTATTGTTGGATTAAAATGAGTTTATTAATTAGATTAATTATGTTATTGGGCTTTGATTATTCAAGTATTGGAATTAACTTAATTAATTGATATGATCAATTCATTGGACCTCATAACATAAGATTATGGAAAGTTCAATTAAAATAATTAATTAATTGATTGAATCAACATGATAAATTAATTAAATTAATTGATTGAATCAATTAATTAGATTTAATTAACTTTAGGCCTAAGTCCAATGTGTATGGCCTTGATAGAAACAAGGCCCAATATAAGTTGAAAGATGAAAAATTTTAATATTGGAGAAAGAAGGAAATAAGGTAGTTGGATGAGTATATAATATGAATTAGAAAAACTATATTGGAGGGTTGACATAATTAGAAAAAAATCTAACTAACTTTCAAAATTATAAAAATTATCCTTGAGATTTGCATTGTCACCACCATTTGTTAACGAAAATTGTTGATGTTATATAAAAATTAATGTAAAAATTCAAGTTTGCATCTAAAGTATTGTTCACAAAAGTATTGAGACAAAAATGCCCTAGGGGCTATTTGTAATATTTTATATTTTAGAGGAACATAATTGTTATAATTTTTATATTCATTAAATATCACAATTTGAGTAACATTTTAATTCCTTTTGCATATTTTTATAATTTTTTTTTATCTTTTTTTTATCAAAATGTACTTTTTTATTACTTAAAACTTCCTTTAGTAAATTTTCATGATTTCCTTTTTTCAACTAATGTTTGAATATTAATAATTTGAGCAAAGGTTAATTCTTAAAGTTTGCTCATATTATATATTATAAACTAGAATTTAAAATTAAAATACATATTTAAATTTAAAAATTTAAAAAATAGATATATATATATATATACAAATAAATTTAAAATTACAAAAGGATAAATTGCAAAATATATTTTTAATAATTAAATATAAATTATTAAAATAATATTTATAAATTATTTTTAAAATTGATAAAATCTACAAAATATAAAAATTAAAAAAAATTACTATTCATCTCCTTCATGACCTCTTCTCTCACACACCCCCTCCCCCCCGACCACCAGCTCCATCTCTTCCTCCCCATATCCCTACCGGCACGATCCTCCCCTCCATGTACCGACACAAATCTCTCCCTCTCCGACGAACCTAATCCCGTCCTCCCCCAGCGCAAGTTCCCTCCTTCCGCAGCCCCTAGCGCCATCTCTCCCCCATGGCACAAATTCCCCCTATGTATATATTATATATATCTATTTAAGTATGTACATACACATTTTTATTTATAATATCATGTGTATTTATCACACACACACACACACACATACACACATATATATATATATATATGTGGCCAGTTAGGGATGGGGGTTCAGAGTTTATTGTTTTATTTTGTTTCCTTTTTTTTTATTTTTAAAGTAAAAAATTATGGATAGTCAGATCATGATAGACAAGATGAATGGTTGATATTTATTTTGGGGTGAATTATAAAACTACTCTTGAAGTTTGAGCTATTTACTAAAAAAAATCATCTAAGTTTGTAAATTACAAATACCCCATTGACAATTTGTTTCTATTTTACAAATCGCACATAGTAAGAGGGATATTTGTAAAAAGAAAAAGAAAAAAACCTCAAGAGAATATTTGTAATACTTAAAAGGGAGCATTTGTAATTTTGAAACATAACTAGATTTTTTTGTAATTAGACTAAAGCTTAAGGATAGTTTTTATAAGTTATTTTTTTATTTTGACTTGGAGGCAAAGTTGTCTCTTCACATTTTAATTTTTTTTTTACAGGGGTAATTTTGACTTTTTGTCAATCCAATTAGTTTGATCAAACTTCTGTTAATTAAAGCTGTTGTTTGTAATTTTGAAAGTTAATTGAATTTTTTTTTTAATTAGGCCAAACTTTTGGGTTAGTTTTTGTAATTCACCTTAATACTTGTGCATGGGGTCCTTCATGTACTAAAAAACTATATGAGGAGGTGGAATCCCACATGGATTGAAGTCCCATTGAGATAGGAAAATAGGGTGTATAAATACATCCCATAGAGGCCGAATTTTGCAATTAAGAGAGAACAAAAAATTATCCTTCTTCAAGCTTGTCCCCTCTTTTTTTCTCTTGTGTAATTTTTCTATTCTTTCGTATACACTCTTGAATAAAAGAACTCAAAAGTTAAATAATCATACACAAAATAATATATTATCACTTGCATATCATATACTCATCTTTTAGTTAGAAATTATCGAGTCACGTTTACTATCATAGAACTTATATTGTGTTGGCATCTAAGGCATGGATCAATTTTAGAGGAGAAACACTTAAGCTCGTAAACAAATTCTTTGCAACCAAAGAGGTTATCAATTAGTGAACTCTCGACTTCAGTAGTGGGAGGTAGAACTCCCAATTCCAAAAGCCTTAGGTAGAGAATGATTTGAATTGTTTCAAAGTCCACTACAATTAACCGGAACCATCATTAGTATGTTTAAAACTTAACCTATACAAGATTAATTTTGTATAATTGATTAAATCACGATAGCAACCAGATATATTATTTAAATTATGAATACCATAATTTATGCTTATTGAAAAGTTTTAACTGAGGACCTATGTAAATCCAGCAACATTATCAAATCCTAGATTATGCAAATTTAATTCTTTACAAGATTAGTTTAATTCAGTTGGCATGTATTTGAATTTAAATTGTTTATAGGATAAACATTGTACCTTCCTAACTAGATCAAAAATCTTCTTTTTTCTTGTTTGTGATTTCAAATAATTTTCTTTTTCTATCGAAAAACTAAAAAGGGAACAAAAATAGGTTGTTGCACGCAATCGTTGGTTAAAACTCTGCACACGGCAACTGTTGTCCTGTTGTTGGGCAATAGGGGCAATAGGGGCAATAGCTAGGACCGGACACTTGGTGTTAGGTGGCCAACGTCCCAATTATGCTGGGCCTCGGGTGATTACCATGCCCAAACGCTGAGCAGTAACCCATTACCCAGCAGGGCGTCAGCCAGTGCCTATGGCGAAAAGATGTGTGCACACTGACTGCTCAGCGGCCATTGCCCAACACTCGTTAGGCACTAGGCAGAAGATTGGGCTGCTGGGCTATATCTAGTGCCACCCGATGGGCGAATAGCTTGTGCAAAGTGGGAAAGCAGCCCCATCTCGTTATATATGTACAAGGGGTTGCACAATTTTAGATTTTTTATTTTAAAACTTATATGTTAGTTTTTAATTTGAGAATAATTATTTTTTTATAAGAATCTAATTTAATCCTAAATTTGGAAGAAAACGCATAAAATGTATGTTAAAATTTATACACTCTTCGTTATTATATGAGATCGAATGATTAGCATGTCGGATGGTTATGTAACCTATATAATTGTGATTGGTTTATTTTTATGCGATGAAGCATGCAATTAATTGGGTTTTGACTCTATTCCTTAGGCCTAAGAGATTAATAAAAAAAGATCGTACTTACATGATAATCGTAATTAAAAAGGGTTGCTACTTTACTTATATCTAACCTTTCATGACGTGTTGTTAAATATTAGTCATGATGATTCTTACAATTTTGAGGTTAATTATTAGAGTATTAATTAAAATTAACCGAAGTAATTTTAATTATTCAATTAAGTTAAAAAAGTTGTTAGTCCACTACTAATTTATTAGTGAACTTAAGAGTTAATTTTGCCAAGGAAAATAATTCAATTGTTGGATAAGTAAATTAATTAATATGATTAATTAAGTTATTGTGCTTCAATTAATTCAAGTATTTGATTAATTTAATTAATTGATAAGATCAATTAATTGAATCTAATGAGATTAGGGAAAAGCCAATTGGAATAATTAATTAATTAATTAATTAAATTTAATCAATTCATATGATGAATTAATTAATCTTTTAATTGAATCAGTTAAATGAAATTAATTTATTTTAGTTGTAAGTCTAATAGGGATGAGTTTGAGGGAATTAGGCCCAATAGAAATTGGATGATGGAAAAATTTAATTCTAGTGGAAGAAGGATTAATGTCAATGAAAAATTATACAATACTATCCATAAGGGTCAGTTATGCACATGGATATTACCTTGGTGGGATTGTGGGGCTTTATAAGCCCTTTTAGGGGCCAAATTTTAGGAGGTTTTTCACAAGAATTTGCAGTAGAATTTTTGGAAAAATTAATTTTCCAGCTCTCAAACCAGCCTAAAAAATTTGGTTCTCCCAAGTGCAGAACTTGTGCACACTTCATACTCTTTAGTGTGTTTTTGTGTTCCCTTATTCTCTCATCTTTTGAATAAAGGAACTCAAAATCCTATACCTATACACGAAATATTTGTGTCATTGTTCCATAATCCTGACATTTATTCTTTAGATGTAAATTATCGGATTAAACCTACTAGTATATATCCCAAACTGTGGATAAATTTAGAGATTTGGAGCTCTGTGGCGATTGGTTCTATCAAGGAGTTTGGAATTCATAAGAATTTAAACAATTTAGAAGAGTTTGATGGATGGAATTCATAAGAATTTAAACAATTTAGAAGAGTTTACGATACCATCAAGAACTCTTAATTTCCGCAGCTGAAGATTGAAAATAATTTAAATGGTTTCAAAATTTGATGCACTCAGTCGGAAGCTTTTAAGTTAAAATCTCAAACTTTCTAAACAAGAATTAAATTATGAATAATCTATCCAATTGTGAGAGCAATGTGATATGTAGATTAAATTATGAACATCATAATTTGAATGTTTTGAAAGTTTTAAAATTTCATTGTTCTATGTATCTTGGGGTCCTGTTGAATTATTAATGTCTTGTCTCATTGATTCTCGACTTGAAATGATTTAAGATTAAATTCATAGAGATATATTTTCATGATCATTATCATATACACGATCATGCTCCGTCATTGTATAGGATCTAGAGACGTAATCTAAATTTTTAAAAGAATAAATGTTTAATGTAAGATATTGATTGAAAAAGTTTATTTTTTTATTAGTGTAAAAGTGGCCAATTTAATTGGCTCATGGGACACTATTGTAACAATTGGAACTTCATTTAAATTTAGTGGAACACAAATAAAGGTGAAGAATACTTGATATTAATAAAAAAAGAATATCTATTATACGAGTATAAAAAAAATCAATCTATCTAACTTATCAGATACTACTTTAATAATTATTTCCATCCACCTCGGACTAGGTTTTGCTTATAATCCACCACCTTGAAATTTAAGTTTTAAGCAAAGACATCCCCCTCTAACACTATTTAATCAAACATTCTAACAAAAATTTGTTAAAGGACCAAAATACTCATTGTCCCAGTACTTAGGCAACAACAAGGCGTAACTTTCAAAAATTAATTGGTATATATATATATATATATATATTTTTCAAAATGCATAAACTTTTTTTTTCAAGAAAAGGAATGAGTGAAACTAAGTTTTACATTTTCAATTTCTCTTCAATGATATAAAGATTACTTTAGTTTTGTTAAATAAAAATAACCATAATTTTTATGATTATAAATGGTTCGTAAATTTTCAAGTGCACTAAAAAATCAAAGTGAGGGGCCCAAGTTTAATTATAGAATTCATCTTTACTAGTAGTAAATATTATTAACAAAAAAAGAATAGTTATCAGAAAAATTAAATGGAATTTATTTATAAACAATTCTGAGAAAAAAATCAAATTGGATTTGTTTTCAAATTTATTTTTTTCATTAAAAAACAATAATATCTATTCTATATACTATTGAGCAACAGCTCATAATTAAAATTTTGATATTACATTTTCTTTTCCGAATTATGCATTTTGAAAGATCATGGCTTCCACTCAATGTCTTCAAAATTATGTATTTATTTTAGATATAAAAATGCCAAACTTTACTCCATATTTTAGTAAATATGACTTAGATTGTAGTTTTGATGTTTTATTTACTTTTAAAAAACTACACATTTGAAAAAAATAAAGGTTTTTAAATTATTTTGAAAATAATGCATTTTTCTGATTTAAAAAGTGCTCTATACTCTTTATTCTATTAATAGTGTAAAATTTATTTTGGTCTCACTCTTATTTAGATATTTTATTTTTGAAAAATGAACTTCTTTATTTTTTTAAAAATATTTTTCATCTATGATAGTTAAATAGTACTTCTTTAAAAAAAATTATTAGGTTAGGGTTATTTTTAACTCTAAATAAAATATTATTAGAATCTTTGATACCACACAAACAATGCTCGACACTCTGTCAGAATAATGAGATGTGAGATCTTGCTTAAAATTCAAATCACGTGAGAAATGGATGCCAAAAACTAAAAGCTCAACTTCCAAAGGAGGATCTTGTGTGAATGAAATAAAATAGTCTTTAGCTTCACGTAAATGTGTTAGAAAACGTATAGGTGCAATTTTCCAATAGCCAAATTTGGTAGAGTAACTGTATAGTCGAAATAAGAGTTAGACTCTTTCTTTTTAAAATGAATTTACTCCACGCTTGATGTTTATTGAATTTTGATAATTCTTTCTCAAGATACAATAACTATTTTCTTGAGATAGTAGCACTGCAAGTTTCAAATAACAACATACTAGAGAGTATTTAGAACTCACGTGAAAACTTTGAAAGTATGAGAAGAATGCACAATTGGAATGAACTAAATGTTGTAAATTAGGGGTTTATTTATAATTGTTTAAATGTTGTGATAAAAGTCACAATTCTTAAAAATAGGTTGTGATTGGACAGTCACAACTATCCAGTTAGTGCTTAATATACGGCCGTATTTGTTTAGCGTTGACTAGACAAACACCACTATCTAATAGGTGGTGACTAAACATGTACGTCCATTTATCACTGGATAAACACATATCCATTCACCTCGTCAGTAGATTTCAAACAACACCATGTCTCATTGTATGGATAATTCCACTTGTCACGTTCTAATTTTTTTAATTTATTTTGTATCAAAAATATGTACTTATCGGACCACCCTATCCAACCCAAGCTTAAACCTAGGTCAAGGTTCAGTCAAGCTGAGCTAAGCTGAGCCAAGGTTATCGACCCTGCACGCGCACATGTGTGCTTTGGTCGAAACTTATAAAGATGTAAGTTCTCCCCCTTTCAAAAACTATTGGTATCCCTTAGGACCCAAACCCAAGTCTCCACCTTAGGCAAAATAAAGTGGTCTTACTTTTACATAAGATTCAATGTGGGAGGTGACTTTTCATCTTTCCAACTTTTTTTATTTAACAATTACGCTTTTTAATTAACTCACTTTATGCTTTAATTTCTTATTCATTCAAAATTGATTGAGAAATCAAATATACTAAAGTTATCTACCCGTAGTATAGATAAAGTTTAATTAAATAATTTCTATTTTTTAGAATTGAAACCCACTTAAATTTTTAGTCCAAGTTAGGTCAAATCTCGACTTTTCAATACAAATTTCTGACAACCCCCCACATAAATGAAATTGATGCATGTGAGTATGCAGATACTAAAGAGAGTTCAAGCGGAAAGCTATTGCATTAGACTAGGTAGCTCGTGGCTTTAAACCTTTATTTAGCTGATTGGTGACATGATGTCTTGAACTTTTTAACTGTTGGTTTAAACTAAGACTATAGTATCCATACAATATCTTTCCAAACACCTTTAGTTCTCACGACTATCCTATTAAGAGTGTCCTACCAAACTCCACTTAACAATACATGAATCATTAAAAATATATAATTTAACCTTACTACATGCAATAGATAACACTTATTTATTATAGAAATGGAAAAATGATAACTCCTAAGTGCTCGTTTAAATTTTTGTCCCATTAAACCAAGGTCTTGGAATATCCAAACAACAAGGAATATTTTCTAAGAAGTTACAAAATTATTCTACTTCTTCTCCAACTTTATCTAAAGTTATAAACTTTGATTCCATCATGGTTCGAGCTATAAAAGTTTGTTTAGAGAATTTTCATAACAGAGATCCACCACCAATGGTAAAAACATAACCATTAGTAGACTTAAGAGTCTTTTGTATCAAATATCTAATTTATGTAATTGTATCATTCTAATATAGATGGATATCTTTTATAGTTTAATCTATAATTTAAGATAAGTTTTAGATATCTAAGAATCCTTATCAATGTCTTCAAATGGTCATTGTCTAGATTACTTGTAAATCTACACAGTTTGTTGATTGAGTAACCAATATTTAGATATGTGCAGTTCATGATGTACGTTAAACTCTCAATTATTTGAGAACATTACAATTGAGATATGGACTCACCATGGTTCTTAGCCAAATGCAAACTTAAGTCCACTAGCATTTTTATTAAGTCTCAATATATTGAGACTACGATATACATGTGCATCAGATATCTTAGAGATCTTAATCCCTAGTATGACATCTGCTCCCATATTTTTCATGTCAAAATATTTTATTGATAGCCATGATGATATTATGAACACTACTCATTATCAACATGTCGTCTATATATATAGACAATGACATAAGCATTTGGTGTGTCTTTTATGTAAATGCATTTGTCACACTTGTTAATTTTGAAACTATTTGACAACTTTGTTTTGTTAAATTTCTCTTGCCACTACTTTGGCGCTTGACTAAGTTGTTAGAATGACTTAATGAGTTTACACACCTTTTTTTTGTCTAGAAACAACAAACCCTTCGGGTTGTTCCATGTAGATTTCTTCGATCAATAATATTCATATGGATTTAAGCATCGCTACTGGTGAAAAAGTTTCCTCATAAATAATTCCTTGTTTTTGTGTATAAGTTTTTGCTACCAATCGTGCCTTATAGGGCGCTACCTTTCCATCTACTCCAAGCTTCCGTTTGTAGACCCATTTGTAGCCATTGAGAACAATTCCCTGTGGTGGGTCCACCAAGATCCATACCTTGTTAGAGTACATGGAGTCCATCTCGGATTGCATAGCTTCTTACCACTTCTTCGAGTCGATGTCAGACATCGCCTCTCTATAGCTTCTTGGATCATTATCCAAGGGGAGTTCCTTTTCTTTGTTCTTTAACAAAAGGCCATACCTATCAGCTATCCTTGAGACCCTTTCAGATCTGTGAAGAGGTTGCACCTCAGAGGGTCTAGCATCAGTTGGTGTACCATTTACTGCGTCAGTTGGGGTGTTCTATAGTTTTTGAATCTCTTCAAGTTCTACGATCTTGCTACTTCCCTCTAAAAGAAATTCTTCTTTAAGGAAGGTAGCATTCCTCGAAACAAACACCATTTATTTTGAGGTGTCGTAAAAATAGTATCCAATGGACTCTTTTGGATACCCTACGAACTTGCATAAGCTGGATCTCATATCCAAATTATCTCCCACTTGATGCTTCACATAAGCAGCGTACCCCCATACCTTAAGATATTTATAGGAAGGTGTCTTTCCACACATCTCATATGATGTTTTGGGCATGACTTTAGATGGTACTCTATTTAATAGGTATGTTGTCATTTCCAAGGCATAGGCCCAGAATGAAAGAGGTAATATAGTGAAGCTCATCATATAATAAACCATGTCCAACAAGATTCGATTCCTGCGTTCCACAACTTCGTTGAGTTGTGGAGTAGCAGGAGGAGTCCACTGTGAGAGAATCCCATTCTCTTCTAGATAATCCAAAAATTATATGATTAAGTATTCACCTCCTTGAGCAGATCGAAGAGTTTCTATACTTAGGCCAGTTTGTTTCTCTACTTCATTTATGAATTCTTTGAACTTTTCAAATACTTCAGATTTGTATCTTAAAAGGTACACATAACTATATCTAGAGAAGTCATTGGTAAATGTTAAGAAGTAGTTATAGTTCTTGTGGGTACTAACATTTAGTGGTCCATAAATATCTATATAGATCAAATCTAATAGATGCTTGGCTCGCTCCACTTGTCCAACAAATGAAGATTTGATAATCTTTCCTTTGAGGTAGGATTCACATGTTGACAGTACTTGCTCTTTCCTTAGATCAGGCAATTGTGCCAATTTGTTAATCTTTTTCTTATAAATATGTCCTAATCTTGCGTACCATAGGCTTATGGAACTATGATTAGCTAACTTTCTTTTATTTTGTTGAATTGTAAAAATGGGGTTATGGGGAGTAACAGTATATAAACAATTCGTCAAAGAACCAAAATAGATAAAATCACAATGTTTGAAAATGAAACAATTTCCATTCTCAATGGTAAATCTAAGACATTCTCTATCCAAAACTGGAATAGAGATAATGTTCTTAATAATATCCGAAACAAAAAGTCAATTATTTAAAACTATTACACAACTATTTTCAAAAGCTAGATTAACGGTCCCTATAGCTAATGCAACAACTCTTGCTCCATTCCCCATCCTAAGGATCGTCTCTTCTCCATCCAACTTCCTACTTCTTGTCATTATCTGCAAATCATTGCAGATATGTGAGCCACAATCGATATCTAATACCCAAGAAGTATTGTTAACAGACAAGTTAACTTCAAGGTGTTTTTAACAGTCATTTTTCATGGTGGACTCAGCCGTTTTTAACATGCTCACAAGCTTAGCGAGACTAGTCTTCATGTTGTGCATGTTAAAGTTGACAACAAAGATGTTAAATGATGGAGATAGAGACTACAATAGAAGGTCCATATAGAATTTGTTCTCTATAACGACTACAAGGAACGCCCGCCTTTCAATGAGGGCTATCATTTTCAATCCATGATCATGGACTGAAAAGTCCTCAATCATATGACATCTAAAAAGCTTTTTTGAGATCTAATATCTCGTCTGCCAAGTTCTTTCACCATACAACTCTTGTAGGTGAATGAGGATCTCACAAGTAGTATCCTGATCCTCGTTCTGCCTCTGCAGCTCATTTGACATCGATGCCAGCATGTAGCATCGAGCCTGCAGATTGTCATCAATATGACATAAGTAATCTGTATAATCCTCAAAAGTAATATCCTCTGGTGGAACCGAAGGAGGTGCAGTATCGAGGACATATGCCCTCTTCTCCGACTGAAGAACTATCTTCATGTTTCTTAACCAATCGACATAGTTAGGTTCAAATAATTTATTTTGTTCAAGGATGGTTGCAAGTGGATTCTTTGCCATTTTAGTAAGATAATCTACAAAACATACACGAAGCAGAAAATGAGTAAACTATGGAAAAAATATATTTATTTAATATAAGGTCTTTAATACTAAATGTCTCTCACTATTTTCTTCGAATTCCATCACTACTAATAGAATTTCTGGAAATCAAATTTCCTAGTGAGCTTGAGGTCCAATGGAGATATTTCACACTCCAATTTTATGAGCCCATGAAATATTTCTATCGGTAGTTAACTCTTTGATGATTGTATTGCTATACAACCCTCAAGTTTGTTTTACCTCACCTCTTCCCATATACCCAAATTTTATGAGTCCATATGGTACTAAGTGTCAACAATACCCATCAAACATTCATGTAGATAGAGCATCAAGATGTCCCACGACTCATGGCCAATATAATGACGATTCCATCATACAACCATCTCAATGCTTGGTAGAGACCACAATTTTCCAACACAAGACCACCCACGGCTCATGGCCAATGATCAAGTACGGTAGCGGTCATCATGTCTCTACCTTTGATGGTAGGTGTGGAATAATAGGTCCACCAAACTTGTCCATTTTTGTTTGAAATCGAATTTTCTAAATTTTTTTTTACTTAATTTTACTAAATTAAGTGGGGTTTGATATTAATCCAAGACCTCATTATAATTTAAATTAGGTTGGTTATTTAATACATGATATCATAATATCATTGCGTAAGCATAAAAGCATTAAATAAAATCCTAAGCATGTATCTAATACACACTTAAATAAATGGATGATCATGAACCAGTCCTGTGCAGTCCATTTGAGCAAAAAATGGACCTAAGGTCAATCTAAGGGTAATAAAATGGAATATAACCTATTCTACTATATAATTGTATCCCATACAAACATGGGTCTTTTTTAGAATCTCATTCGTCTTCTAAAGAAAAAGAAAAATATCACCATCTATTCTACTATCTTTATAGAAAATAAAATAACTTACATAAATGGAATAAGAGTCTCGCAGGCCCCATTTTAATACTAAAAAATATTAAATAAACCAATCATATTGGTCCAATGACTCATGATCATCCCATACATACTCATAATTAATATTATATGTAATTATCAAAACATGTAAATTTACCAAATTGTTAAACGTAATTTTTAACTTGGTATAATTTTTAATTGCTTGAAAAATAATTTTTCAAAAATTATTAAAATTAACATTTAATTTTAATATTCTAAAAAATAAAAAATAAAAAAAATAAAAAAAATAAAAAATAAAAATGGACTCAGAACGACACGACGAGCAACGTCACTACTGCCTATTGGGTGCTAGCGCGCGCCAACGCCCGCTACCGGGTGCTTGTGTGCGCACAAAGATCGGGTGTCTAACACCCGACGACCCGTTTCTTCATATTTTTTTTATTTTATATTTAAATAATTTAAATAAGCAATTAAAATTATTCCAATTAAAAATCGCTAAAACTATGCAAAATCAAATTTTACATAATTAACATGAATTTAAATAATTTAAAAACATGAATTCATAAATCCAAATTTTACTGAATAAGCGAAACCGTGGCTCTGATACCACTGTTAAAATCACTTTCGAATCGAGGGGTTAAATTTATATTTGATAAAAATTTTAATTTTTCGCTGTTGGGTTCGCTATAATCGTAGAGGCATACGCAATAGAAAATTAAATTTTTTATCAAACATAAATTTAACCCCTTGATTCGAAAGTGATTTTAACGATCGTGCTTATTCAAGTGAATATATAAATAAATATTTAATTTGGATTATACCTTATGTGCACTCCGGTTGTTGTAGGGAATGAAGCAATCAATTGCTTATCCTAGACTATTAGAATTCGCAGAGATCCAAGTGTCTCCCCTCTATCAGGTCCACAATACAGAAAAACAACACTAATCAAAAGGATTCGCTAGTATTCTTTTAATTATTTTCTAATCTAGAACTGGAGTAAATTCTCAAGAACAATAAATATTGATTTTTTAAGTTCTTGAAACAATAATATGAAGAGAATAATAAGAAACTGATTTTTTTAAAAAAATAAGAAAGTCAAGACTACAAGAAAACACTTTTCTTTTTCTTTCTTTTCTTTTTTTTTCTTGGAGAGAAAAATAGAAGACTTAAACAAAATAATTTTTGCTTAAATTTTCTAAATTATTATGTGTAATTTTTGCCATAACTATTTATAGGAGTGAAAATTTGATTATTCTCCAACTCTTGGAGAGTTTGACAATTTTGAACTATTTTAAAGTCTTATTTTGGAAAGATTCCAAATCTTCTAAGAACTATTCTCTTTTCTCTCTCCTATTGTATGTGGATTAATTTGAAGCTACATTAATCATCAAAATTATCTACATACATTGTTAATATTAATTTGAACTCTTTAAATAATATCAAGATAGATATATATCATATTTATACTATAATTATATATATATAAATTAAATCTTAGTGGCCGATTTTATCCCATAAAATCGATCACTATATTTATTTATCTATAAATATATTAATTAAATAAATTATATTTATTTAATTTATTCTTTTTATATTTTAATGGGCTTCTTAAGTGGTCCACATTAATTTTTAGATCTGGCCTTAAAAATCCACAAATCAATCTAATTGATTCAATCCCAATTTAATTGATTGATTTAATTTAATCTAATTGGGATTCCTAATCAAATTAGGTCCAATTAAATAATTCAATTACTTAATTGAATAATTTAATTTAACCATTAAATTAAATAGAACCCTTAATTAATTATTTAATTTCCAACCATTAGATAAATTCTAAAATTAAAAATGTTACTTTCCATAAAGATGTGTGACCCTATTAGGTTCACAACTAAACTAGTAGCGGACTTGCAAAATTTACAACTTATGAATAACAATGATTCCAATTAATTAATCTAATTAATTAATCCGCTTGGAATCAACTCCTTAATTCCAAGAACCTCATTATCCATGAAAACACCTAACAAGTAATCATGGCAAACAAGTCTTAGGTGAAATAGTGAGTGAACCTATTTCACTTGCGAGTACCATACACGTACGATCATTTCGACAACTAATCTCCCGATTAAATCTAGGGCATGGATTATAAGTCAAAATTCTAAATGATTTAATAATTGTGATCCCATTTCAAGTTCTCATAATTCTTGATGAATCACGATTCATCCTGCCTTGGCTGAGGTTTTTGAATCACGAACTATAAAAATACAAGAGATTCCATTGTTTAAACAGACAAGTGTCGAATTCTATGTTGACCACTGACAAACCTCCATGCACATCAGTGCAACACCCAACATACCCTATTTGTGATTGTCAAGCAATCAGAAGATATATCAAAGTGCTACAGGATGCACACAAGACTACTATCGTGCCTCAAGTCCGAGGACTAGTCGTGTACTATCGTAACACAGAAATTCTTATTTTTATTGGTAAAACCTCCAGCTAAAAATTTCTTGCGGGCCATGTTCGGTGTACTTGTTCTCTAACAAGAATCCACATACATGCACTTGCATCTTTACGCTAATACCAATGGAATATGACATCATCGTCTCATGAGCATGCATCATATGTGTGAGTTTACTGTGCTATTTGATGTTCCATCTTAAAAAACTCTCGACTCAGAATTTATTTAAGACCAAAGCCTTAGAGGCATGTTCTATGATCGCCATCATATGCACGACCATGCCATATAGCTAAATTTAGTCTAAGAACTTTATCTAATGTGCAGATATAAAAGACGTAAGATATACGATAAATAAAATATCTTTTTATTAATATGATTCCCAATAAGATTGTCTTTACAAAGAAAAAAAGTATAATACACCAAATTCAATTGGGGTGTTGGGCATCCTACTCTAACAATATTTACATAAGAACCTCGCTAGGTTCTAGGTGGTGAGGTAAAATAACATTTTTTGTTGCCATCTTTTGATTTTTGTATTGATAATTGTTTTTAGTTTTTTTCCATGAGCCGGAGGAACGACTGTTGTAACTGATGCTATTTGAATTACATAATTCGTTTTAAACTTGTAGGAAATAGGTAGGTGTAATTTCTCAATGGCTAAATTTGGCAGGGTAATAGTACAGTCGAGGCAAAAAGTTGGACTTTTTCTTTTTAGGATAAATTTGCCCCACATTTGGTGCTTGTAGAATCTTGATAATTGTCTCCCAAGATACAACTATTATTTTCTCGAGATTGTAGCACTACAAATCTCAATAAACAACAAATCAGAAAGTATTTAAAACTCTCTTGAATATTTTGCAAGTAGGAGAAGAATGCGGGACTAAAAAATATTACAAATCGGGAGTCTATTTATAATTATTAAAAGATTGTGGTTAAAAGTCACAACTCTTAAAGATAAATTGTCCAATTAGCGGTTGGCTCTTATTGTACTGCCACATCGATTCAATGGTGACTAGACAGACACCATTGTCCCATAGGCGCTGACTGGACAGACATGTTCGTTTGTTGCTAATTGGACAGATACATGTCGTTCTCCTCGTGAGTAGATTTCACATAGTGCCATGTGTCACCTTTTGTGTAATTCCACTTGTCACCCTCCAATTGAAAGGAAATAAATTTAAAATTTTATAATTTTTTTTAATTTGTTTTGTATTAAAAATATATATTTATCGAACTAACCCAGCCTCAGCCCCAGCCCATCTGAGTCACCCGGCTGGGAACGTGGATTTTGGTCCAAACTTACAATGATACGAGTCCTCCCCTTTGCAAAGACTATATTACTCATTAGAGCTCAAACCCAAGTTTACACTTTAGGCTAAATAAAGTGGTCTTATTTTTGTACATTTTTCATTGTGGAATATGTGACTTTTCACCTTTTCACTTTTCCTTATTCAACAATTAAGCTTTTTAAGTGACTCACTTTATACTTTAATTTCTTAATCATCTGAAATTAATTTTAAAAAATTAAATATACTAAACTTATCATCCTACGATGTCGGTTATGTTTAATTTAATAATTTTCATTTCTTTTAAATAGAATCCACTTAAATTTTTGGTCAAAATTAAATAAAAATCCAACTTTTCAAGTATGGATTTTTTGTGAAAATGCGAAAAGCAGAACCAATTAAAACCATGTTGTGGTCATTCCTAAACTTTGTGCTTAAACCATTTTAGTTGTTTAAGAGATAGAAGTTTAGCATGGGTCATTCTCAATGGTTGAATCTTCTTAACTGCAGCAGTTTATAAGAAAAAAGGGAAAAGAGAATGTAAAAAGAAGAAAAGGATATGAGTTTTCTGTTAATACACAAGCAATTTCTCTTCTTTCTGGAAGAACTATTGAACTAATCAGACAACCAAAAAAGTGTAAATGTTCAAACTGCTCTTTAGTTCACTAGCACCTGATGGTTTTTGGTTGAATATCATCGTTCCTCACAGTTCAAGGAAGTATTTCATTTTCAAAACAATCCCGAAGCTTGATTTCTGTAGCATTCCTGCGCATTATATGGAAAACATCGCAGCATTCTCTTCTATTTCCAATCTGAGAATAATGCATATATGTCAGCAAATGGTGGCTAAATAAAAAGAAAGAGTAAAGACCAAAGAAATTGAGACACGATTTTAATCTATTTAATTTGGTTCTCTGATCTGCAAAGGTTTAATTCATATATATAACTCTGTAGGATTAAAATCTGAAGTGACTCACCGGATCGTATTTTCTTGCGGGGGAGAGGACAATGATTTTAGAGATGGAATCAGCAGAATGGTTGCCACTCGACGAGCAAGCTGGAAGAGCACGTGCCCTTCCTCTGCTATAGCTCGTAATGAGATAATCTCCTCGTCTACTTTCCAAATAATCGAAGAAAAACATGTGGGGAGCTTCACATGGATTGTTAGATGGAATGCGCGTGTTGAAAATAAAGAAAGGCCTTGCAGACTTGCTCCATGGTGTGAAGGTCTGGAGGGGTTTCTGTAGCATGCTTGGAAGGAAGATGGCCTCATAAATTTGCACAGAATAGCCCCATGATATAGAGAATGTCCAGTTTTTAGGTTTGTGATAGCAGATGGTTTGTTGCAGTAGCCTAGACTCATCTGCTTTTGCTGATTTCATGAGATGCTTCAGGGATTTCTTGCGGCTCATGGAGGGAAATATGGGGTCTACTTGGTCGAGGTGGTGCAAAGAGAGAAGGGGAGATTGTGAATGAGCTGATAGAAGACCTGATATATCATTGTGTAGATCAATCTGAAACATGGATTAAATGGTCGAATTATTAATGAAAACTTCTTATACAACTTGGATTAAGATACTTTTACAATTTTGAATGTTAGAGAAAAGAATTATGAAATGTTCAATTACCTGATGGAACCCTTTTTCCTGAGTGATAGAGACTCCCAAGTCAGCCACACAAGACTGCAGAATGTGGTCACTCCCGTACAGAGTCTGATACCGTTTTAGGCATACATCTAAGTTGTTCACCAATGCCTTGGCAAGAGGGTAACTCAAAGCATATCCGGCTCCACCAAAAGCCATTCCAAAAGAGTGATAGAAATTTGATGCATGACATTCAGAACTCATACCGATGTAGAAGTACTTCTCATGATCATATCTAGCAAGAACATCCACTAAATTGTTGATGAAAATAACTGTGTCATCATCTGCCAAAACATACCACCTTACGCCTTCTTTTTCCATGCTGAATATTTCCAAAATAAGCCGGGCCATTCTGATGGCTTGTGGGATTGGATGCTTATCATAGTCCTTGTATTTGGATGTGTCTTCTGAAATATGAAATGGAGGTGAAGAATGTGGCCATGGAAGAAACTCTTTAGGAAATGTTTCCAAGAACACGTACCCTCGGGTTATATTTGGTCGCCACCATGCTTCAGTATAGCATTTTCTGTTCCGCCAGGTACTTGCTGAGCCTGCTATACCAAAAACTACATGGCTAACATTGGTAGGACAGGCAGAATTGGCCAGCTTAGGATCTTTATGCCTTGCTTTACTAAGAATGGAGGAGTAACAACATGGATTATTAAAGAACAAGATATAGATTACATATAGAACCAATCCAGAAATTACTAGAAACTTGAACAACTTATTCAGTATTTCAGATAGAATTGTATTGAACTTTGAACAAATGATTGATGAAGACATTGCCAACAATTGGTTTGCACAATTAAGCCGAACAGTAGGGAAGGAGATGGAGATTGTAAGAAGGAACTTGAACTCACAAGGGCTTCTATTTCTTCCCAAATTTTCCAAATTTCATTCGCAGAACTGCTGTCCTCCATGTGCTGCTGATGATTCATGTGACATGCGAATGAGCAATCACCCTTCTCACTCGCGGGTTTTGTGCTAAATGAAGAGAGTCTTGCATTTTACATGCCACTATGGGTTATTGGCCTTTTGCAACTTTTACAGTTTCACAAGATTCACCAAGTTTTTCATTGAAGCCACTCTTTTGTGGAAACTATTTATAATGGATAAACAAATAATGTTATTTAGTTACAAAAATATTTAGGGCAATAATGAATGAAAGAAACTGCAAGCTCAGAATTATATTCCCCCTTTTTTCATGTTAAAGAAAAGATAGGAAACTAAAGAAGTAGAAATGGCTCCTTCTCATTAATTTTATTCTATTTTTTTTAGTCGTTTCTCTTTTACTAAAGTTTAGAATTGGTGGACCTCATAGGGAATATAAAAATTCAATTACAATATTGGAAGACTCAAATATAAGGAGGTCTTGTTGTATCTATTGGTGTCAACTGGGTCAGGTTGGGTCGACCCAGCCCAGAACCAACTACCCACCCACTTTTTCCAGGCCGATTAAGCCCAGACCTCGATTTAACCACTTGAAAACCATAGTTGCATAGCTAGGACCATAGTCTATACTATTGGCTAGAGTTTGGGTCGAGCCTACCAGGCCGCCTTGTTTTTTGTTTGTACCCTATGAAAATACTGTATAGGGCAAATCACATTAATAATCTCCAAAGTTTAGGCGTAGTATCATTTTTTTGTCCTTTATTGACTGGCAAATCAGTGATGTCGTTGTGCATGTCATTTTTTAATGGCAAAATAATCAAAATAAAATTATAAAGTTGCCCTTTAGTCCCTAAAATATATATTATCGTATATTTATTGAAATAAGATGTTATATAGTTATCCAAGAAAAAAAAACTAAAATGATATATATATTTATATATTCAATAGAGCCTTTTGGCAAAAATTCTATTTGATGAAACTTTATATAGTAGTATTATTTTTAAACTTTGTAATTATATTCAAGTAATATGTTGTGATCAACTTAAAAAATTAAAGCAAAATTTTTTCACTTGACTTTAAATCTAGTTATTTAATTCTATATTTTGTTACGACATAAGTATAATTTTTATTGTAATTTTAATTAAAGTACTTTTTTTGCAATAAGGTGCATGCAAAAACATTTTATGGGTCAAAGTTTTTCACATATATGAAAAAACGCTCTACCTTGCTATGTGGTTGGTTATTGGGTTAAAATATTCTACATGTGCTCTAGATAAATGCAGGCTTTATTAAATGTATGATTTTAGTTATTTTTGTGATGCAATTAAATTTGAATTGATTCTATATTTTGGGGCTCATGTAAATTGAGTATTTATTATTTAGTTATTTATTATTTAATTATTTATTATTTAATGAGAGAGAATTTACGGTGATGCTGGTAATAAGGTAACCCCAATTTTTTAATTTTCTTTTAATTGATTGGGGTAATAGACCTTGAATTGATGTACTTTTATTTTATATTTTTTAAGGCGTGTATTTCTTAGGTCACTTTGTGAGGTCATGTATCATCAATTTTACCAGAATATATTTTTTTTTACCATTATGGATCAAATTATCTCTACGTAATGCACCAAATATTAATATGACTATTATGGTGCTAAGTGTGTTTTATTATTCATATTGCATAATTGCATGTATGAAGAAATTGAACAAATTTTATTAATGTAATACTCAAGCCTCAACTACTCACTTGACAAATATAATTCATACATACATGTTATTCATATGTTAATTTAATTGATATTGACATGACGTAGTTCATTTCCACTTATAACGACATCTTTGAGCATTAAATTGCTAGAATTATCGTATGTGTCAGTTGTTGATTTTTTTTAACCTAAGTAGTCCATTTAATATTGAGATATGAAAAAAATTTAGGTTGATCAATATTTTGGATATTCATGGATTATAAACTATAGTTTTTGAAGTGTAAAGATGTTACACTATAATTTTGAAAATGTTAACTGTGTTACTAGTAAACTATATGATTTGATTCGGTTAGATCTAATGTTTCAAAAGTATATATATATTGGTAAATTGCATATTTGAGATACTAAACATGATAACCAATGATTAAAATATAATATTACAAGGTTCATAACTGTCTAATACTATCTAAGGACAATCTTATCAATCGTGCAAGATCGGGGGTTAATTGGATTAAAAATCGAATGAATGGTTAGGAAATAAGGTTGGAAGTACTTATAGAATCATGTGGTGATTAAAATAGATTGTAAGTTGATAAATATATATTTAAAACAAGGGATTTAGGCTTGCAAGGTGGCTGAAAGTTATAATTTTACCATAAGTAGCTACCTGCCACCTAAGTTTAAGTACTTCAAGCTACCACCTCAAGCCTTTCTTCACTCTTAAGCACTATCCCACGATTCATAATCATTTCTAAGTCATTTCACCTTCCAAACACCTACCTTGAGCTCTCCAAGTTGTTCCTAGGTGATCTCAATTGAAAGAGAAGGCAAAGGAGGCAAAGTAAAGTAGTAACCGACAAGTTAAAGCTGAATTTATGCATAGGTGAGGTTCACTTATGATTTTGGCATTAATTTTAATATTATTTGAGGGTTTTATAATTTCTAAAGTTGCTATTCTTGTTTATAAATGTTAGGATATTATGAGTTGTGTTATTATGCACAAAAGAAGAATTTTTAATTGCAAACATTTAGTAGAAACCATTAAGGATAAAATATGTGGATATGTTGATTTCTGATTCCTAGGCTTAAAATATGCATGATGCCATGGTTAACATATATATTCATCACCATGAATGTGTTTATATATGAGTCTAAGTTGTGAATGAAAATTGGAATAGGCTAAAAGAAATATGTCATGACAATTGAGAATTGCTCAAAAACTGTCAAGAAATAGCAGTTTTAGTAGGCTGCGAAGGGGGCTGATTTTGCTAAGCTATATCTGTTATTTTTTATAGCTTTATGACATGGTTACCTTTACATATATATTTTCTAAGTGTGGTAAAAATTTAAGAGTAATTGAATATATTTAAAGGTGTGAAAGGCTTCATAGAACTCGAGTGGACAGTAGGGTAAAGTGAGACATTTGAATCTGCATCTTATAATATTTCATAATGTTTCAATCTCTACATGTTGTTGTTTGAGGTCAAATAATTAGGAACATGTTATAGAGTTACAATACTTCAATTATATGAAAGTAACTTGAAAAGTAGTTATAGGAATATCTTATGTTCTAATTTGTAACTTGAAAAGTTTCATTTTGATCTAGTTAACCTTGGTGCTCAAGCTCTTAGTACGAGACTATGTGTTTTGGAAATTATTAATAGAAAATGATGCATGATGCTGGGTGGTATCACAGATCATTTTTTATCTAAGGTTGGGAAGGATGATTTAATACACTTAAGAGTAAGAAAATAACAAGATCAAAGGTAATAGAAAATCCATTTGCAACTACAATGCATGAACATGGTATATCTTAAAGAACTTATATCTAAGGTATTAATTACATTTGAATGGATTGGAATCCAAGTATGTTATGTAACTTGCGATGCTTATGATGCTTGAAAGATATTTATACTAAATATTTAGTATAAATATTTCAGGATTATATTTCTAAAATGATGGATTTTATGTGGTTTAAAATACAAAAAAATTAATGTATGTTATAACTAAAAATATCAAAATAATAGAAGTACTGAGGATTAGGGGTCTACTATTTGCAAATTATCTTTTAACACCAACACTTGTTTAGGAGATCAAGTATTTATGCACACCTTTGTCTACAACAAATCAAGGTTTTACGTTAGCGGTTGGTGTAGCAGAACAAGACAACAAGCTAAATGAACCCAAGTATTTATTGTGTCAATAGTAATATATAAACAAGTAGGGTTTGAGAAAAAAATTAAAACAATAATACAACACACTTAAACATTATCTACCTTTATAACTGTTCATCTTCCTCCATCAAGAGATTCACTCTTTTTTCTCAATAAATTAAAATTTAGAAAGACATAATAAAAGTTGAGAAGTCTAGATATTGAAAAGAAACTAGAGAAGAAATCTTTATTACTAGTAGAAAACTTAGTGCAAAGGGAAACAACACTAAAGTTTTGTTGTTCTTTCTTCCCCCTCCACTTCTCATACAAGCTTAATACATGACTTATTTATAGTACTTGGAGTATGCTAGAGGCTAGACATATAATGGATGAATTAAAAAAAATCAAGTGGTATGCTAGTTACCAAGAGTTGATAAGTTATTATACCAAATCCTCTAAATTTTTACCTACCCAATTGAATTGAATTTTTAGGCCGAATACAACCAAATTATGATGATAGCTAAAGAATTAAAGTTGTAGATCTTTCCTCGTTGATATATTTTCATATGTCACTTGTCAAATTTGGCTGCATATAAGGGATGTATGATCAAATTACCTGATCATGTTCCAGAGCATCTTTCAACATCAACAACACATTGCAGCATATTTATTGATCATTTTGACACATTTTCTCACCATCTTGTCTTTAGAATACTTGTTTATCTAGCTTTTCTGTATAACATAATATAAATTTCAGCCCAAAATCAATTTTGGTTTAAGAGATATGACCTAATTGATAAAATAGGTTATGATTGGGCTTAACTCTGATCTGAATTTTGGTTATCCATTTTGTACAACCACTTGTAATCTAACTTTTTTGATCCTTACACATTTAGTATGGAATCCAAGGTCTGCATGAACTTGTATATGAATGATTTATCAATTCATAGTCTCAAGAATTAACCCAAAATTATTTCTAGCAGCCTGAGGCCTTTAAAAGGTTTGCTAGCATCAAATGGTTTAGTTGTGGACTCAAATGCACTTCCCTAGTTGGAACGATCAATTTGTTGAGTTAATCAAATGGTTTAATTTCATCAGGAATGTGGACGAACTTAGTGTGTACAAGAGGTTAGTGAGAGCATAGTAAAGTTTATTGTGTTGATAACATTCTACTCATAGTGATGCTATAAGAATGTTATAGTCAACCAAGTTCTCCATGAGGGATTTGGAAAAACTACCTATACATTGGGGATTTAGATCTATAAGGATCTAAAAGGATATTTAGACTATCCCAAATCCACATATATAGATGCTAAAGGGTTTAGCATGGAGGAATCTAAGAGGAGATTCCTATATATAAGTCATAGTTTTTCTTTTTCGAAGTTTGTGTCCCAAAAGACCTCTGGAAAAAAGAGAAAAGAATGACTAACATATTTATATATTCTTTAGAGAGCATAATGTATGTAAATCTATATATGAGACATGATATCATAAATGCTCTGAGTGTCACTGAAGAAGATTTCAATACTTATAAAGCACTGAAGATATCTTCTAGGAGTACAATTATGGATAACTAAAGCTGGGGTGTTGCATCTAGCTTTTAATCCAAAATAGATAACTTGAAGTCTACGTCTAGAATTGTATTTATCTTAAATGGTGGGCAGTCAACTGGAACGAGTTCCAATCATGAGATGATTGTGGATTCCACCATCGAGGTTGAATGCAAAACTACATGTGATTTTGCGAATGAAGGTATTTGGATGAGGAACTTCAAAAAAGGTTGGGAGTAGTTCTGGTTGTTGTTGATCCAGTATGATAAGTACATATTGTGACATATTTTTGTATCAAAATTTTTATTTTTTTCTTGCTTTATACTTGTTAATATTATAGTTTTATTAATGTTTTGTGTTAGGAAATCAGTGAACAAAAAGAGATTAAAAAGAGCCAAAATGAAATAAAAGAAGACAACTCGTTTCGTGAGCAAGTTAGGAAATAATATTTTATTAGATAAAAAAGCATCATAATTAGAAGAAAAGGGCCATTTTTACCTAAATCCATCATGTGTAGGTCAAAATATATGCAAGAAATCACTTGAACTTTGCAAGTGATTGTTAGGTTTGTATTAATAATTAATTTGATTAATTAGTCTAATAAATTAATTTATTTAGAATTAACTTCTTAATTCCAAGAACCTCACTATCCATGAAAATAACTAGCAAGTAATCATGTCAAACCAGTCATAGGTGAAATAGTGAGTAAACCTATTTATGTTGTGAGTGACATATACGTATGATCCTTCTGTCATGTAATCTCCTGATTGAATCTAGGGTATGGATTATGAGTCAAAACCCTAATTGATTCAAAATTGTGATTCCATTTCAAGTTCTAATAACGCTTAACGAATCAGCCTTGGCCAAGGTCTTCAAGTGATAAACTATGAAAACATATGAGATTCACTTGTCATTGACAAGTGACGATTCTATGTTGGCCACTCATAAACTTCTATACATACCAGTGCAACATCCAACATATCCCTTTTGTGATTGTCAAGTAATCAGAAGATATATCAAAATGCTACAGGGTATATACAAGGCTACCATTGTGCCTCAAGTCCGAGGACTAGTTGTGTACTATTGCAACATGAAAATTCTTATTTTGACAGGCAAAACGTCCAACTAAGAATTTTCTACGGGCCAGTTAAGTATACTTGTTTTTTACCAAGCACCCGCATACATGCACTTGCATCTCTATGCTATTGACAATAGAATGTGATATCCTCGTCTTACAGGCATACATTGTATGAGCGAGTCTTACTGGGCTATTTGATGTCCCATCTTAAATAGCGCTTGACTCATAACTCATTTAAGAACAAACCTTTAGAGACATATTCCATGATCGCCATCATATGCACTTTATAGCTAAATATAGTCTAAGGACTTTATTTGATTATCTAAGTGCAATCAAGATAAAGAAGCACCTATAAGTAATATATCGAATAAGATTATCTATTTCAGGAATATAAGAGCAGTCATTAATTGGCACGCCAGACACTACTCTAATAATGATATTGTGCATAAGGCTACCATGATGCCTCAAGTCAAAGGACTAATTATTGCACTATCGTAACTAGAAAATCCTTATTTAACAAAATAATATTTCCAATTGAGGATTTTCTACGGGCCTATTCTGTGTACCTGTTCTCCAACAAGCACTCATACACATGCACTAACATTACTATGCCAATGTCTGTGGAATGAGATATTTATTTTTTGAGCATGCATCGTGTGTACGAGTCTATCGCGCTTATCGATATCCCGTCTCAACAAACCCCCGACTTAGAGTAAGTTTTAGATCAAAGCTATAGAGCCATATTCCATAAAGGCCTTCATATGTGCGAACATGCTATGTAGTTATTTATGATCTAAGAGCATTATCTAATTGAAAAAAAATAATTAAAGATAAAAAAAATTCCTTTTATTAATAAACTTTTTGAATAAGATTATCTCTACAAGAATTTAGAAGCTTGCTACTAATTGGCTCATCGGACACTACTCTAATAATCTCCACTTGCCCTAGAGCCGTTGCCCATGTATCTAATATCCATTTTCTCAATCTATCCTTCAAATACTCTTTGAGCTAAGGGCCTTGTTAGTGGATTTTCTATGTTTTCTATCGAGGATGCTCGCTGCACTTGAATATCACCTCTCCCAATGATTTTTCAGATCAAATAGTATCACCTCATAATGTGTTTGGATCTTTGATGAGATCTTAACTCATTTGCTTGCACAACAGCTCCATTGTTGTCATAGTAGACTGTAATTGGATCAACAGATGGAACCACATCCAACTCTTGAATGAAGTTCCTCAACCAAACACCCTATTTCGCTGCATCACATGTAGTGATGTATTCAACCTCGGTGGTAGAATTCACAGTTATTTCTTACTTGAAACTCTTCCAGCTGATTGCCCCACCATTTAGGATGAATACAGATCTTAACAGACTTTGAATTGTCTACATCAGATTGAAAGCTAGAATCAGTGAAGCCTTCTAACTTTAGTTCTCCATTATTGTAAACCAAGAAGACATCTTTAATCCTTCACAAGTACTTTAGGATCGTCTTTATGGCTTTCTAGTACTCTTTGTCTAGATTGGACTGGTATCTTCCCTTGACACTCAAAGTATATGTGATATCAGGTCGTGTACAAATCATGACATATATAACACTTCCAAATAGTGGATGCATAAGGTATGCAAGTCATTCTTTCTCTTTTCTCTGGAGTCTTTGGGGACATAGAGTTCGAAAGAGAGACCCCATAACTTATGGGTAAGAATCCTCTGTTGGACTCTTCCATGCTAAACCTCTTTAGTATTTTATTTATATACGTGGATTGGGATAGTCCAATTATCCTCTTGGATCTTTCTTTGTAGATCCTAATCCCTAAGACATAGGATGTTTCTCCCAAATTTTTCATGGAGAACTGAGTAGACAACCAAATCTTTGTTGACTGTAATATTCCTACATCATTTCATATGAGTAGGGTGTCATCAACATAAAGCACAGTAAATGTCACCATGCTCTTACTAACCTTCTTTTACACACACGATTCATCTTGATTCTTGAGAATACCAAACAATTTGATTAACTCATAGAATCAAAGGTTCTAGCTTTGAAAAACATGTTTGAGTCCATGAATGAATCTTTAGAACTTACAAAGCTTTTACTCATTTCCACTGGATATGAAGCCCTTTAGCTACCTTATATAGATCTCTTCCTTAATTCTCCCATTGAGGAAGACGGTTTTCACATTCGTTTGCTATATCTTATAATCGTAATATCCTGATAGGCAAACAAAATCCAAATAGATTTTAGCATCGCCAGTGGTGAGAAGGTTTGCTCATAGTTAATTCCTTGCCTTTAAGTACAACCCTTCACTACTAGTTGTGTCTTATAGGTCACTACCTTTCCGTCTACTCCAAGTTTCTATTTGTAGACCCATTTGTGATCAATGGATACAATAACTTGTGATGGGTCCACCAAGGTTCATATCTCATTAGAGTACATGGAGTCTATTTCAGCTTGCATGGCCTCTTATCGTCTTCCTAAATCGATTTTAGACATTACTTCTCCATAATTCCTTAGATCACTATCTAAAGAGTGCTCTTCCTTGTTGTTCTACAGTAAAAAAACTATACCTCTCTGGTGGTCTTAAGATCCTTTTGGATCTCCTAAGAGGCTATGTGATAGATGTGTTAGTTGTTGGTGGTTCTGGTACTATTGCCTCTTGTGGGATGCTTTGTGGTTTTAGAATTTCTTCAAGTTCTACGACCTCGCCTTTTATCCAATAGAAACTCCTTCTCTAAGAAGGTGGCATTCCTCGAAACAAACACCTTTTTTATTTCAAAAGGTCATAGAAATCGTATCCAATGAATTATATTGGATACCTCACAAACTTATATAAGATGGATTTAAGATCTAACTTATCTCCCATTAGTTACTTCACATAAGAAGGGTAACTCCACATCCTAAGGTATTTGTATGAAGAGGTCTTGCCACACTACATCTTATTTGGTGTTTTGAGTATCGACGTACTTGTAACTCTATTTAATAGAATTCATGTTGTTTCTAGAGAAAGAATTAAAAAAGAATCCCAGTGAAACTCATCATGGACAAAACCATATCTAATAGGATTTGGTTCCTCACTTAGCAACCCCATTGAGCTGTGGAGTTGTAGGCAAAGTCAACTGTGAGAGATAATCTTAGATAATCAAGAAACTCCAAGCTAAAATACTTGCCTCCTTGATCAGATCGAAGAGTCTTAATACTTCGCCCAGTTTGTTTCTCCACTTCATGCCTAATTATGAATGTCCACAGTTGACTTCAACAAATATAAATTTGAACCACAACCCTTTCTAATTTAAAACTCTATTTAGAATATTTTTCTAAATCATTGAGCAAGTCAATACTTGCATTACTCTTTCATTGCCCCAACATTCTGCAGTAGTGGCATGAACCTATCTTATCCAGACTAATCTCCTATCTATGCCCAATTTTGTATGTTGTTCTTATTAAGAACCCTTTCTCATTCCTTTTCTTAGACCCTCAATTTTAAAGTAGGTAGAATCAACAACCAAGACTAGGCTTTAATAGGTAGAATCTCCTATAACTCTTTATAGGAGGTCATTCTTCAATAATTTTAGAAGGTTCTCTACAACTCTTTATAGAATGTGTAATGGGGATGCTTTCATAATTTTTGTGGGAGTTGTTTCTACAACTATTGTAGAAAATCTCTTTTGCACATTTCTTAACCTCTTATCTTCGAGAACGATTCTCAAAGTTCAAGAGCAATCCGAACATATTGGATCTTACTGATGTTTATTACTGTCAGGAATAGTTATGGTAGAACTGAAAGCAATAACAATTATCCTAAGTGAAGCAGAAAATTAAGCATACATTCAACAATTTATTCATTTATAATAAGATCTTTATTATAAACGTCTCCCACTATTTTATTTGAATTTCATCTCCCTTTAGATGAAAATTTGAAAAATCATATTTTCTAGTGGGCTTGAGGTCCAATTAACTTTATTATACACCCCAATTTTATGAGCACATATAATAAAATGAAAAATTATCTAATACATTAGCAATTGCATCCCCATGCAACCCTCAACCTATTTTACCATACTGCTTTCCATACACTCTAATTTTATGAGTCCATATGGTACTAGTGTCAAGTATAACAAAAAAAAATCCTTGTGAGTAAGACAAATAAAGTATATCCCATGACTCATGGCCAACACCCACGGCCACCAAAAATAAAAAGAACACCTCACCATTCTAAAAATACTCTCACTACAATTCCTATTCTAACAAGAACATGGGAATTTTTTCCAAGGGTAGGAACATAGGAGAGAGATTGAATTTTATATTCAGAGTAAAAAATAGAGAAAGAGACGAGATTCCCAGGCCTCATTTTAATTAAAACTCAAAAGCATAAAAAATAACACAAAGAATTTAAATGGTCTAGGCTCCATGAACATCTTTACTATACATAATTTAATCATCACACGAAATAAATTCCAAGCATGAAAATTTATCCATCTTTATGTGCTGATTTTTTATTTAATTTAGAATTAATAATTTTGGTAATTCATAAACACTTCTTTTTATTAATTAAAATTAACGAATAATTTTAAAATAGAATTGGCCCAAAATTTAATGTGTAATAATTACACAATTAGAAATGAATCAGGCGTGTCACCACACTACCTGATAACAGCCGCAGTGATAATATTTGGAGCCTCGATGCAAATATTTGATGTCGTGGTGGCTGATTCGATTGAAAAACTACCAAAAAACTTAAGAGATTGGCTCTGTGGCACCATCATATCACACCGCGGTGCTGGCTAATTTTTCAACAAGGCACCACAACGCTAGAACACCAAGCCGCGGCACCAGCCTTTCTGTTTTGACTGCTCCACGATGCCATGAGGCGAGAATTTTTTTTTCTTTAATTTTTAGGAACTCTTCCCACTCTTCACCAATATAGAACATTTCATTCCAATTCAAAAAATTGAATAAACTTTCTATCATACATAAAAGAAGTTCAATTTTATCGCATTAAATTTTAGGAGTTGATTCACGAAAATAATCAAAACGCCTAAACATAGGCTTTTATACTACTATTGGATTTGCAAAATCATGGGATAACATGCACAGTGAAAAATTAAAAATTTTCAACAGCTTGAAATAACCATACATCACATTATAATAAAGCTAATCATAGACTCGATGCGATTATTGGTTTGCAATTTTTATTATGCCCCTGATAAAATTAACTGACTTTGTTTTGTGAATTAATAACTTTCACGCACTCCGGTTGATGAAGGGTATGAAAGAATTCAAATTCCTCAAGCTCGACGCGAACTCCTTTGTTGGATTCTTCCAAAAAAAATCACAAAGAGCTCCAAATATAGCTCCTCCAATAGTATACACACCTCAAAAAACCTACAAGTATTGAATTCTTGCTAGAGAATTTAAACTCTTTGTTTCTAAACTAATTTGGGAGTGAGGTACTAATTCTTAAAACAATAAGTATTTAGAAAAATAAACTTAATCAAAAGGGATGGAACCTTTTGATGGGAAAGTGTCGTGTATGTAAAGAATAAAACAAGAGACTAAGGAGAGAGTGGGGGGAATGAGGCGATTTTTATGCAAGAATGCTAGTTCAAATTGTAATACCCCCAACACTAAATATAGATATTGGTATAGCAATAATTTTGACAATGTAGCACATGTGTGTATATATATATTTACTTTTGTCAAATGTAACACTTTGAGAAATAGTATTTTCACACATATAACCCTTTATATAGAAAAATTACCATTTCTATAAAAACACAACACCTATCATAGTCATGCTATTCTCAGGCTGATTTACTATCAAATTTCAAGAGTTATATAGGATACGACATCCCAAAGTTATACTATGAGAGACTCAAAAATAAAAATAATAGCTTTTACTTTCGAAAGAAGTAAGGACATTTTGCATTTTGTAGCCCTTTATATATAGTCAGCAATTTACATAATAATAATGAATGTAAAAATTAGAATATGCCTGCAACACAACCCAATAAGTTGTCATCTATGTACACTGATCCTTAGAACCTATAGGAACCCCAATGCTTGCCCAATAAGTCTATGTATCAAGTATCACCAGATTCACCTATAATGCATAAACTATATGAACTAATGCTCAACAAGTAAAGATTATACATGTCAAAGAATAATCCACAATATCAAGTCATGTATCTCAAAATGCTATGCCCACAATGTAATTCCATGCATCAAAACATTTCTCTCAAAATCATTTCTTTCTTGGGTCCCTGACCAATGCTACTATTCCATGCACATGAAAAGAGCTCTGCACAACGCCATAATCCAATGGCCAATAATCATAAAAGCATGCAAATCCATGCACACTCGTACGCATGCAAATCCATGCACGCGAACCTATAAATCCATGCATACAATCATGCAAATCCATGCATGCTTCGGTGCATTAGTAGTGGTTAGTAAAACATTTTTCTTTCTCAGAATCATGCCGTGCAATGCAAGATTTATTACAATGCTCGTATATGATGCATGCACGTGCCAATGATAATACCCATGTATGTATGCTCAATGGAGAGCCCTCTACTATGCACATATAATTTATGATATTACATATAATTCACACATCTACTATGTCTATGCATTGTAGTTGTAAATGAATCTTTACTTATCTTTGATCGATTATGTGTTACTTCTAGGTTTCTTAAGTATTACTCCCCAACTCTAGATGTGAAACAATCTGTAAAAATACAAGATATCAATCACCATCTTCAATTAACAAGTTCATTATACCTAATGTAGTATAAAAATCTTGAATCTCAGTTTAACTAAACAACCTTACCACTTAGAAACTATAACCGAATACAACCTTCTACGTACCTTTGTTCCACATCTTAAATATATACTAACCTCACTTAATTGATGTATTATAACTCTTACAACATTTTTCTAAAAGTTAGGGATCAAATGCACCACATCTATGTTGGAACATGTTAATGAACCAAATGAGACAGATTCACCACTTCACATTTTCTTGCTGCTACATTAATTTGCATGATGATTTTGACACCCTTAGACATATTCATTCACTCCAAAAATATTATCACACTTATATAACATTAAAAAAAATGTAACCATTTCATATAATGGCTAAAAAACACGGATATAGCTTCCCAAGTTCAGCTCCTTTCACAGCATACTGAAATAGATTTTTCTTACCGTGACAGTTTTATGCACTTCATGACATTAATGGTTTTGGCACCCTTAAGTATATTCAATCACTCCCAATTTTTGACCACACTTATATAACATATAAAAATAGATAACCAGGTCATGTCCTTTCCAAAACTAATGGATTTAATACTATAAAACTAGTCCACTTCATATAGGACAGAATCTGAAATTCGATGGTGACAGTTTTGAGCATCTCTTCAATATCATGCCCTATTTCTATTTCTAACCAATGAAAGTTTATTCCAATACTATTAACCTATATATAAACATGTATATGATGATAATTACAGATTTTATTCAACATAACATACACTTTTGAAGCCTAAAACACAAGAAAATAGTAAGGTGACAGTTTCTGCCACAAGTATTTCCTATTAAGTGTTTGTCATCAAAAACCCTTTCTTTGTGCACCAAAGTCTAACTAAAAACTTCCTAACACTTTTATAAGAGATATTGAAAGCTTAGTAAACAATAAAACCATTTATAATAATCTGAAAATCAAAGGCAAAACCGTAGATAAGTGTTACCTATGCAGATTTTGAGGTTAAACTTGATGGTAATTACTTCTCCTTCGCTTTAGTTACTTTTATTTCAACTTGGAATCAATTTGGAGCACTTGGATACCTTAAGGTGTGTGTATGGAAGATTAAAATGGCTGAAATGAATGTCTGGTCATGGATTAAGGGTGAAGAGTTTGAGGTGTTAGCTTGAGATGTTAGCTTAAGCTTAATAAGAAAGCATGAGGTGGCAAAGCTTGAGGTGGCATGTAATGGTATAATATGATTTTCTCCCTTATTTTGAAGCCCTAATCTTTTGTGTCTCACATATTCTTATTTGGTTGCAACCTATCTTAGTCACCATTCATTCCCATAGGTAATTCCTATGTCCGTTTATTCGATCTCCAAATTGATTGACATCCAATTCTTAAATGATTGTCTAGTTTGCATTTATAAAATCATATGCACATATGGACCTTGTATTATGACACTTAAATTACATTATATCATATCAAATATCCCAAGTATGTTAATCCATGGATGTATACTTTTAAAACACCTCGATCTAATTAAATCGAATCATATAAACTTACTAGTAATACCTTTAACACTTCCAAAATTATAACATATAACCTATGAATATCCAATATATCGACCAATATATTCTTTTTCTTAGTTAAATATAGAATTTCTTAATTAGGTTATAAGATCTCAACTACTTATATCATGTGATAGCATTAGAGGTCTAACGATTAAGAATGCTATATAAGTTGCCATGTAAATGTTAATGTAAATTAGCATATAAGTAGCATGTAATGTATGAATTACATTGACCAAATGAGTTGTGAGAGGTTCGGGTATCACACAAATTCAGCCCCTTCATGGTGTATAGGTTTGGGTATCACACAAATTCAACCCCTTCATGGTGTATTTATTTACACCATGAAGGTATTGACCTAATTCCAGTAGGTCTCATATTCCTTCCTTATTTATCTCTCTCTTGTTTCTTTCTTTCCCTCCAAGACATAATTATTTCCATCTTTAATTAGGAGTCTTTGATTCCCTAATCAAGACACCCTGGTGGGCCTCCTATGAGCCCTTCAAGCCTTAGGCTTGACCTTTATTTAATTAATTAAGTACATTGAATTGATCCTGATCAAGTAAACAAACCCAATTCAATTAATTGATCTAATCATTTAATTAATTGGTTCCATCAATGCAACTAAATCTAGTTAGACGTAATTGGCAATGATCTCATTATTTTAATTAGTTAAATTAATTTAACTCTATAAATTAAATTAAGCTCATTTAATTAACTGATTCAATCAATTAATTAATTGACTCCTAGGAGACCTTAATCTCCATTAGGTCATTAAACAATCTTATTAGTTAATTAAATGAATTAATTTAACTCTTTAAATTAATTCTAACTCAAGTTAATTAATCACCATTAGTTAACTTAATCCAACACCTTTGATCAAATACTAGATAAGAAGTGGATCATCTTGATTTGTGTGTGACCAATTAAGTTTACAATTAAGCTAGCAGTGAGCTTGCAATTATTGCAACTTACTGAATTTATTAAAAATATATATTCGCGATCAATTAATCCGATTAATCAATCCAAAGTCTTTAATTCCATGAACCTCATAAGTTAAGGGAAGCACCTAACAATGCATCTTGACTACCTATTCTAAGGTAAAAAGAAAGTGAATTATTTCCGTTACGCGTTGCAAATACGCTCTTCGATTAAGTCTAAGGTATGGATTATTAGTCAAAACCTTATTTTGACTTAATAACTGTGATTCTATTTCAAGTCACATTAATCCATTGATGAATCATTGGAAAACCACATGTCTAATATTCATTTTGCCAAGGTCTTTGGGATTAAGAAGTGTGGAAACATAGGAGATTAACCTATTCTACTAGATAGGTGACAAATCCTTTATTGGCCACTCATTAGCCTCCATACACACATACCATACACCCAACATGAACCCTTTGTGATTGTCAAGCAATCAGGAACTACATCAATATGTGCGATGTCATGTACAAGGCTGCCATGGTGCCTTAAGTTGAAGGACTAATTAATGTACTATCGTAACTATAAAATTCTCAATCAACAAAATAATATTTCTAATTGAGAATCCCCACGGGCTTGTTTGGTGTTCTTGTTCTTCAACAAGCACCAACAGACATGTATTAGCATCACTATGCAATATATATATATAGTGTGTATATATATATTGGGCTCGTTTGAATTTATGAATAGGATTGACAAAATAAATTAGATAGAGTAGGATTGTACTGTTCATGAATATTGTAATATATTTAATAATATATTTGAATTATAGGATTAAAATTTCTATGAATGAGACATTTTTTTTAGCATGCATTGTGTGTGCGAGTTTATTGGACTTATCAATCTTCCATCTTAGTGAACCCCCGACTCTAAACAAGTTTATGATCAAAGTCATAGAGGCATGTTCTATGAGTGACATCATATGCACGACCATACCCCATAGCTATTTATGTTTTAAGGACTTTATCTAAGTGATAAAAATAATTAAAGATAAATAAAATGACTTTTATTATTAAACTTCATGAATAGAATTATTTTTACAAGAGTTTAAAAGCTTGCCACTAATTGGCTCACGGGGCATTATTCTGATACATAACTTGCTATATTGTAACATAGGAAGTTTACTATTTTTTAATTGGCAAATGATTAACATTTTTACATTGATTATGTGCAGAAATGACAAGGTCAAAGCATGATATCTAGTGCATAAGTAAGGAGAGAATCTTACAGATAAAGAAGCCATAATCCAATAAATAAGGGAGAGGATCTTGCAAATATGTGCAACAAATCTAAGAGATTTGACGATTGGTGTAATATGAAGTAAAAAGGGATTATAATCCAATTTCTTATAGATTCATGTAAGCGGCTTTAAAAAGATATTAGATGGGCAGAATCATTGAAGAACTTTAGAGAGATGATTAATGATGGAACTAGATTACAAAATTGAAGTTCATCAAATTCTTCACGAGAAGAATCTAAAGTCTTTGGGAGAAGACAATTTGCCATCTAAAGGAGTTCAATGTTGAACGAATTTCAATAATGCAGATTTCAAGTCGAGGAGAGTTTGCTAAACAAATTCACCTCTTTGGTTCAAGACAAAGCGACAACAATTAAAAGAAGGAATCTTTAAATTGTTTAAGTCAAATTTTTGTACTTCTAACTATTTGAATTAATGAATTATCCAACATCTAAATGGGGCTTGTTAAGTAGGTTTATGCGAACCACATAAAAATTGCTTGTATCAATTTTTACTTTTTGCCTTATGTTACAACTTAATTAGATTGATGTTACAACATAATAAGTTGATTAATTAAATTAAAGTGGGTAAAGTAATAAAAATAAATATTACAATTCGCATCTAGAGCTGGTCACTGACGTGTTTTGGTGATATTTTGTGATTGATCTATTTCAGGCATGGATCACTTATGTAAAGTAGGATCAATTTCAAGCCCTCCATTGTTGGATGGAACAAAATGCTCTTACTGGAATGCCAGAATGAAGGCATTCATCAAATCATTAGATTAAAAGGCTTAGCAAGTAGTCCTGACTGGTCGAAAACATCCAACTACATCACATGAAAATAACAATTAGGTTCTCAAGCTTGAGGAAACCTAGACCAGTGAGGAAGATCAAATTAACAACAACTCCTCCAAAGCAATGAATAATATTTTCAATGGGGTTGATGCAAACCATTTCAAGCTTATTTCAACACGTGAGTCTACCAAGGAAGCGTGGGACATTCAAATTAAAAAAAATACAATAGTTAAACTCTCCAAATTACAATTGCTAGCATCAAGATTTGAAGATATGATGATACAAAAGAGTGAGAAAAATATTGACTTCAATGCCAAATTACGTAACATAGTAAATGAAGCCTAGGTACATGGAGACAAATACACTGATTTCAAACTTGTAAGAAAAACTTTTGGGTCTTTTCTAAAAAGTTTGCCTACAAGGTCACTCTGCCATTGAAAAAGCTCGTGATGTTACAACAATAAGATTGGAAGAATCAATGGACTTTCTACGTACTTTCAAAATGAATTTGAAACAAAACAAGAGAGAAGAAAAATGAAATTACTTTTCAAGTGGGAGTTTAAAATTCAACTAATGAAAATGAACTTGATGACAATGATGAAATATCAGATTCACTTACCTTGTTGACTAAGATTTTTTTCAAATTCTTGAAGAAAATTATCAAGAAAAATAATGCTCCAAAATCTAATAAGATCTCCAACCCTAAAAAAAAGAGTGTTATTAATGCTTCAGATTTCAAGAAGAACATAGGAATACAATATCAAGAATGTGAAGGTTATGAGCATATCCAAGTTGAATGTGCCTACACTTATAATAAGATGGGATACTTACTCAATACAACATGGGTGAAGTTTGAAGGAAGTCAGGATGATGATGAGGAACAAGTCAGCAACTATGTGGCTTTTGTCTTATTATCTATAAATTATCTTTTAACGCCAACACTTATTTATGGGATCAAATATTTATGCACACCTTTGTCTACAATAAATGAGGGTTTCACATTAGCAGTCGTATAGTAGAACCAGACATCTAGCTAAATGAAGCTAAGTATTTGTTGTGCTATTAGTGATACATAAATAAAAAATCACCACTAAACAAAGAGGGTTTTAATCATATATTAAGAAAATAATATAATACAATTAAATGTTATGCACTTTTATAACCGTTCCTCTTCATCCATCAAGAGGTTCACACTTTCTTCTCAATGAAACAAAATTTAGAAAGATAATAAAAATAGAAAAAACTAAATATAGAAGAAAAATTGGGTTGAGCTTCCAACAACAAAGTTGCAGTTCTATTTCTTGGCTTTCAAATGAAGAAAGATTTAGGTCCATATGGCTTTTGAATATGGAATTATGCCCAAAATAATAAAACTATACAAGTCTATAAACATGCTGATTTTAAATTTAATGCAAACCCAACAATCACTTGCAAAGTCCAAGTGATTTTTTGCATATATTTTGATTTACAAATGATGGACGTAGGCAAAAATGGCCTTTTTCTTCAAATTGTGATACTTCTTTGATCAAATGAAATATTTTCTCCCAATTTGCTCACGAAATATGTTGTCTTATTTTGTTTTATTTTGACTCTTTTTTTATCTCTTCTATTCCATTGATTCCCAAATCCATATAAAACACAAAATATTAATAAAAATATAATATTAATAAAAACAAAGCAAGAAAAATGTAAAGGAATTGATATAAAAATATATAGAAATATGCACTTATCAAATTCCCCCACACTTAACACTTGCTCGTCCTCGAGAAAATCTAAAACAAAACCTAAATTAATCCACTTTTATAGAAAATCACGATTGTATTTAGCATCTGCAACAAGCTTTTAAACCCCTAGGTGGCCCATAGAGGATGAGTTATAGTCTCGTGAGGTTTTCCAGTGGTGATAGCCACAAACACCTATGAAAAGTAAGTTCCAACCATTAATCTCAGGAAACAACAAAATAATATGGAAATGAAATTAAACAAGTATTGAATTTAACCCTTAGTCACTCAAAAGCTAATATATTTCCACAATAATCATACTTAAATGTGTGTGTGAATAGTTAATGTCAACAGTGAGGAAACCATGCATATTTCAAACAAGTGAATTCCTTAAAAGCTCACAAAAATCATTACCCCATTTCTAATGGAATAGTTAAATATCATAGACTCGTCCTTTGGTATAAATCTCCACTACACTGAAGGCACTACATGAAATCAAAAGGTCTTCAACAAAGTTGTAATGGAGCCAAAGGGTAATGATGTGACTAAGAAATGAAAGGATATGATGCAACAAATGTTCTAAAAACTTCATGGGATTATAGACATAGAGTTCATCAATGAATTTTTTTATACTCCATGAATTTCAACACCGGGCCTATTGTCATTGTGTTAGACCGCTCTTTATTATTCTTATTGACTTTGCAACATCTTTTGGTTGCAACTCATAATATTTTTATTCAACATTTTGCAACTTTTTTTTATTCTTTTTTCTTTCTAAACCCCCCAAACTTATCTTCTATTCCAACTCAAGTTTTTTTTGCAAGCTCACATTGTCGATGGAATATCTCTTAAGCTCCAAATTATTTTTAGAATAATGGTAGGATAATAGTGTATTTAGGCTAGGTAAGAAAGTATGGTTACCACATAAAGAGGTTTATTCATTGAAAGGCTTAAAGTGGCTTACTATGGGGGATGTTCTCTTGGAACATCACACAGGCAACAAACTGATTTGGCCATAGTACTAGAAAGTCTAGTGCCTTAATCTTTTTTCAAGTGGCGCTCAATCAGTTGTTCGCCTTGACAAACCAAAAGAAAAGTTCTAACGCTCCACCCCTACATGTCGAAAATCCAAGTAATGATTAAAGCGAGGGTATAAGAACTACATATTTTAACATGCTTGTATCTGCACCAAATAACATAACTATTTGTGTAAAAAGATTTGAGTATAATCATCACAAAAATATATCAATCAAAGAACATCATCAAGGTCCAAAAAAATATCCATCATCAATTAAACCACATTATTCATGCTTAATTTTTAATCGTTGAAGTTGGAAGAACAACTACAACTAAAAAATAATTGACAATTCACAATTTTTTTTAAAAGACTTCACAAATATGCCATGTTATGCCAAAAAATAGGGGTCTGTCTCAAGAGTATTAAAGTTACTCTTTACTCTGCTACCTTTTTCTATGGTTTCAAAGGGCCCAAAAGAAAGTACACTTGATGTTTTTTAGAAAAGTACTAGGAAATCGCACATTGGACATACCATATATGATATCAACTATCCCCTTCCCCTACCTAATCGATAAATTATCCCCAATGTCAAAAGTAGATAGAAAAGTAAAGTTTGGAATATATTACCTCTAATGTGACTTATGGAAAATTAAGTTGAAACAACACAATATACATATTATTAGTTAAAACCATTAATGATAAATTTAACATGATGAGAGTTAAATTCATTTTGCGTTTTTGATCATTGTCCGTGTTGGACCAATCCGCACGAGCCAAGGCTGGATTAGGGTCTGGCATATATGCTAGAAGTTAATGAATCAATTGGTCAGGTGTTAGTGTAGAAATGAGGATTCGTCTCACAGACTGTGAAATAACATCTTTTTCCACAGCATGATCTACCAAAGATGACAAACCATCAAATCAACCATTAACACTAAGAATACCTAGATGTTCCTGTTGAATGTTGAGTTGTGCCCAAGAGACAACTTCGAATAACTCCTCCAGTGTACCAAAATCACCAGGCAGGGTGATGAATGTATCCAGAATGTTTAACATGTTGGGCATTCTATCTTAAATATATGACACTATTAGCTCATCTCCGATGGTCATGAACGCAATTAGAAGTCTCAATACTAACTACCTAATACAAGTGATATTCTGTACTATTAAAGATTTTGGGATAATTCCTAAGATTTTAACTCCTCCTACATGAACAGAAGTAGCAACACTCCCCATTAACCTAAATTACCTCCCCCATACACTAAATGAATATTTTTTTTCTGGCTAGAGTTATACCAAGGTTATTAACTGCCTCTATAAACTTACCATTTTTTTAGATTGGCTCCACAAAAGACATAAATACAGTTGAACTGACGAGTGGAAGACCCTTCCTTTTTTTTTTCTCTCTCTTCATTTTTATAAGTAGGTTGTGCAAAAATGGAGTAAGTACGGTGCTATTTATTGAGAGGTGAACAGAAAATGCATTTATTGTACATCTTTTTCTTCTATCAGAAAGGTTGAAAATAAGGACACAAAATCTAAAATTAGCTACTTACACATGAATGTACATGTAGTTGTGACTATGACTCATATCTTTCTCTAGTTTTACGTCCAGTAACAACTTAAACGCCTTATGTAGTTGGAGGGTATGCTTTCCACCTAGTTTTTTTAAAAAAAATGGCAAATATGATCTTTTTATGTTAGATTCCCAAGATTACAATGTTCATTTTCATTCTGAAAGTGATTCCATAAATCAAGTATTGCACGATATACGAATCCACAAGGATGCATCTCAAGAGTCAATAGAATGTCATTTAGAGACTCCTTACTCAGTCTATTAATAAATGAATTAAATTTTATCTTCTAAATTTTTAAAAACCACTCTTAAGGAATGGCACTTTGTGTTGGAATTCCATCGAGCACATTTGTGATAAACTTGTAAATTTTTTTTGTTTCAGTTATTTAGGAAGTTGATAAATCTGACTTAAATAGATATGGAGTACTGTTATACGCCACTTAACCAGGAAGAATCCTAACTTTTGATAAATTTCATGATTTTTTGCAAAAAGTGCAAGTATCTTTGAAAAGAGTGGGCTAATAAAATCTACACTACAAAATCTTTGCGGCAATTTTAAATGCTGAAAAGTGACCACCATATGCTCTTGCATGTTAAATTTTAAAAAATACTATGCACCACATTATTAGCATGCATCTTCGATCAGGACAAAATAAATTAGAAGAAAAAATTAAATTGATAAAAGAAAAAGAGAATGAGAGTTAGAGAAAGCAAATATGCGATTGTGGGCTCTCATAATCTTCTTTTCCATCCATTGGGTTGCCTCCAAGCAAACGTTTGGTTTAACGTCCTCAACTTGACATTGCCTCCTTCATCACTTCTCCACATAAGCAGGCTCATAAATGGAAATCTCTTCCATATTCTCCATTTGAAAGCTCTCATAGTAAGGTTTCAACCTATGGCCATTTACCTTGAACATTTTGCCCATCTTCAAACTTTTTATCTCAACTACTCCATGAGGAAAGATATTAGAAATAATAAAAGAACCAACCCAACGAGAATGCAATTTACCCAAAAATTATTTAAGCTGTGAATGAAATAAAAGAACTTTTTGATCAATGACAAAATGTTTTCTAGAAATCATCTTGTAATAAAATGCCTTATTTTTTTCTTTATAGATCTAGGAGCTCTCATAGGCATCATTGTGAATTTCCTCTAGCTCTTGTAGTTGTCACATTCTTTGCTCCCTTTCTGCATGCATCTCCATATTGAATTATTTCACTGACCACCATACTTTTTGTTCTAATTCCATGCAAAGGTGACAAGGCTTTCCATAGACTAATTGAGAGGGGGACATGCCAAATGGAGTTTTATAAGCAGTTCGATATGCCCATAAGGCATCATCAAGGCGAATGCTCCAACCTTTCCTATTCACATTGTCCATTTTCTCAAGGATAGAGTTGACCTCTCTATTGGACACCTCCGCTTGCCCATTTGTTTGTGGATTGTATGATGTGGAAACTCAATAGACTAAAAAAAAATTATAAAATGCCATTGCTAATGGCTAAATGACTATTGACAATAGTCAAAGATCGTTTCTTTCATTTTTTTTCCTTTTTCCCTTATAAATACTTTTTCACTCTTCATTTTTTTTTCCACACTTCAACTCTCATATCTCAATTCTCTAATCCTCAACTCTCAATTCTCTAATTTTCTACTCTCAATTATTTATTTTCAATTCTATATTCTATATTCTATACTATTTCAATTATTTGATTAAATCATTTTCATATTTCATTTTTTTCATTTTCAATTATTAATTATTCAAATCTATATACTAGATTTTCATCATTTATCAAAAAATAGCTTGTTCAAGCAATAGGTAAGGGAAAGAAGCCCACTACCGACGAGCAACCAAGGCTCAACATGGATTATGAAGTTGAGTTGAGTGATGAAGAGCAAACTCACTTGTTTACTACTCAAGAAACAATGAGTGATGCTCATACTCGATCTACTCCATATCTCAAATCCTCCATTTTCACCAAACATTTTGATAAAGTGACACTTCCAAATGGAGAGATGTGAGCAAAGTTTAAGTATTGTTTGCAATCGTATAAATTTCAATATGGAGGAGGTTATTGATCCTTAAGAAAATATGTGGAGAAGAAGCATCTAGTGGAATTTGGCATTGACCGTACCCAAACTCAAATGCTGTTGTTCATATCTTTCAATACTGGTGGAGGTAATGATCTTTCTTTATTTAAATATAATGATGTTAGATATAGAGAAAATTTAGCTAGATTTATTTCTATTGAACATCTTAGTTTTAGTTTTGCAAATAAATTCTTTTTTAATGAATCAAACAACATATAATCCGGCAGCTAAAGGTGTTCCACGAACCACACTAACACGCCAAGTAAAAAACTTATATAATAAAACTAAAAAAGAGTTAAAAGAAATATTAAACAATGTAAATAATAAAATTTCTTTATATAGTGATATTTGGTGTGACCATTGAAAAATACATTCATATATGGGTATTACATGTCATTGGATTGATAATTGTTGGACACATTAAAAAAAATTACTTGCATTTAGAGTTTTTGATAGTTCACACATGATGGTAAATATTTCACAAATTATATTTATAATTTTAAAAGAATATAATTTAGTTAATAATTTTTTTTTCAATACCATTTGATAATGTTGCAGCTAATAATACTAGTATTAATGATCTTAAAGGTGTATGTGAACCATCAATTGGTGGTAATTTTTTTCATGTTAGATGTATATGTCATTTTTTAAATATATGTATACAAGATGGCTTAAAAGTTTTAGATAATCAACTTAAACGAATTAGATAAATATTTTCTTATTTATGGACACATCCACATATAATAAACAATGGTTTAGATTTTGTAAGGCCAACGGTATGAGGCCCAAAAAATTACCACGGGATGTTCCAACTTGTTGGAATTCAACATCTAAATTATTAGAAGAATCTATCGACTATAAATATTTATTATGTTGATTTTTTTTACAAACTATTACTACTTCTTTTCATTTATATCCACATCATTGGACAACATGTGAAATTTTTTATAATATTTTAAAAACATTTAATGATGTTCATTTAGTTTTATTAAATTATTATAATATTGCATTAGTTTTACATGAAAACATTAACTTCGAAGATGAAAATTTAGTAAATTGTACTATATCAATGTAGTTGAAATGGAAAAAATATTTTTTTGAAATTCCAGATATTATTTTAATTGCTTTAATTTTTGATCTTAGACTTAAAATAAATGGTTTACAAAACATGTTATTAATTTTTACAATACTTTAAAATGTTATGAAAATGATTATACTCTAGATATAGGAAATATTATATTTAAAGTTAGAACACTTTCAAATAAATTTTATAATAAATATAGTTCCAAATATGACTCACAATCAACTTAAGTTGATATACACAGAACTAGTAGTAGTAGTAGTTCTAGGCTTACAACAGCACAACTTTTAGTTAGAGAACAAACTAAATGTCCTCAAGTTCCAGTCAGGAACTTGAGAGTTATTTTAATGTTTCATTTGAATTTAATGAGACAGATAATGAATGAGAGTTTGATATTTTGTGATGATGGTCGCAAAAAGAGCAAACTTATTCGATTTTATCCATGATGGTGAAGGACATACTTGCTTCACCTACCTCAATTATTGCAGTGGAGTAATTCTTCAGTACGGGAGGCAATATATTGAGTGAGAAATGCTCAACCTTGTCTCTCGAAAATTTAGAAGTCCAAGCATGTCTTGATGATTGGATCAAGGCCTCTGTATAAAGACAAGGTCACCCAAATTTGGAAGAAGATCAAGAGGAGGACACAGACAGAACAACAACGGGAAGAAGGGTTAAAAGGTAAGAGAACTATGTGTGCTTTGATTCCTCTATACCCTGAGAGGATACGTAGGCAACTTAAATTTAAGTTCAAATCCTTTTTTTATTTTTAAAATGGTTTTTATTTATATAATTTAAATTTTAGCTATTATTTTTTTTAGAATTTAAGTGCAATTTCTTTTTTAAAATTTAAGTTAAAAAATTTTCATTCAAATTTAAGTTTAAGATTTCAAGCCTTTATTTTTATTTTATAAAAGTTGAAATTTTATAGAATTAATGGTTAGTTAAAAAGTTACAATTTTCAAAATATAAGTTAAAATAAAAAAAATAAAAAAAAATTCAAGGGTCGGACCCAGAATTGGAACCGATGGTTAACCGGAATCGGAATCGAAATTGGCCAACCAGTTCTGGAACCAAAATCATAACCATAACTAGCCTTGTTGGTAATAGTTAAGGGTCAGAATTTTTTCAAATCGTGGAACTGGCGGTTCCAATCTAAACTATAATCATGGCCCACGACGTTCCAAATCTTGCAAAAACATAAGACTTGACAAAATTTACAACAACTTTTGAATCATTAGTCTGAGTGGCTTTGGCTTTTACCTACTTTGAGACAAAATCAACAAGTATAATATAAAGATGACAAAAAGAATGGGGAAATGATCCCATGAATCGATGCCCCAAACATTAAAATTCTCTACAATAAGTGTGGGAGTTTGTGGCATTTGATTTCTAAATCCTAAGTTAACTGTCTTTTGACACCGATCACAAGATTTACAATGGAGATAGGTATCCTTGAATAGTGAGGGCCAATAGAAACTACTTTCAAGCACCTTGAGGGTAGTCTGTTTTGGGCCAAATGTCCACCACATGTAAGGGAATGACAAAACTTTAAAATGGGAATAATCACTTTCAGGTACACACTTTCTTATCACTTGATCAGAGCAATGCTTCCAAAGGTATGGATCATCCCAAATGTAGTACTTAGCATCACTCTTAATCTTCTCTTTTTATGCCTTAGTCAACTCATCTGACAGCCTCATTGTGACTAGGAAATTAACGAAGTCAACATACTAAGGGGCTACCATACTCATTGCAAGAAGTTGCTCACTGGGAAAGCCTCATTTAATAGTAATCCATCTTCCTCATGCACCAATAGACTAAAGTGGTTTGCAACCAAGTTCTCGGATCCCTTCTCATCCTTTATTTCCAAATTCAATTCTTGTAAGATAAGGATCCATCGAATGAGTCAGGGCTTAGCATCCTTCTTGGTAAGCAAGTATTTAAGAGTTGCATGATTGGAATAAATAATTACCTTTGCACCAATCAAATAAGAACAAAACTTTTCCAAAGCAAAAATAACTGCTAAAAGTTCATTTACAATGGTAGAATAGTTGAGTTGAGCATCATTTAAGGTGTGGGAAGCATAATAAATGCAATAAGGAGTCCATTTTACTCGTTGCTCCAATACGGCACCCACCGCATGGTCACTTGCATCACACATAAGTTTGAAAGGAAGTTCCCTATTGGTGGTTTGATATTGGGGGTGGATATGAGGAGTTTCTTGAGCTTGTTAAAAGCTGTCATGCATTGGTTATCAAACTTAAAAGCCATATTCTTTTGAAGCAATCTACACAAGAGGAGTGCTACATTGGAGAAATCTTTAATAAACTTGCAATAAAAACCTGCATGTCCAAGAAAGGAACAAATCTCCCTAACACTAGTAGGTGGAGGCAAAGAACGCACAAGATCAACTTTTGATTTATCAACCTCAATCCACCTAGCAGAAATAACATTGCCCAATACCATAAAATGGCATTTTTTCCAATTAAACAAGTGTAAGGTTATCAAAGCAACTATCAAATGAATCACCATAAACACTAAAATCATCCATGAATACCTCTATGATGTTTTCAATGTACTTGGAGAAAATGCTCAACATCCACCTTTGAAATATAGCCGGTGTGTTGCAAAGTCTAAATAGCATATGTCTGTAGGCAAATGTACCTAATGGGTATGTGAGGGTTATTTTCTTTTGATCCTCTAGGGCAATAATAATTTGATTGTAACCTGAGTAGCCATGACGAAAATAATAATAAGAAAGACTAGATAATCATTCAAGTATTTGATTAATGAAAGATAAAGAAAAGTGATCCTTGCAAATAGAAAAGTTAAGTTTCCTATAATCAATGCGAACTCACCATCCGGTTTGAACTCTTTGAGGCACTAACTCTTGGTAATCATTTTGCACCACGGTGATATAGGATTTCTTTGGAACCATTTGTACTGGACTTAGCCACTTGCTATCTCAAATAGCATAGATGACCCCAACATTAAGGATCTTTAATATCTCTTTTTTCACAACTTCCATCATAAGTGAATTCAACCACCTTTGGGCCTCCCATGTGGGTTTGGATCCCTCTTCAAGTAAGATTCGGTGCATGCACATAGACAGGCTAATTCTTTTAATATCAGCAGTGGTCTATCCAGTAGCTGTCTTATACTCACGAAGCACCCTAACAAGCTTATTCTCTTGTGTATTGGTGATACCTTTAGCAATGATAAATAGAGGTATTTGTTTTGGCAAATCAATATAAGTAACATCATAGCTTGTAATTTTCAGCAAGGAGTCCAATTCTTCCACAACTTTCTCCACATTCTCCAATGCTTGAACATCCATTTTTCTCTCTTTCAAATCTCCTATGTAGATATTATTTTTCAAAGAAACCCCCAATCCGGTATTGCTAGTCAATTTAAACATTTATTGTGCTAAAACATCAATAATATCAATTACAAAAATGGAATGCACATCACTAGGATATTTCATTGCTTCAAAGATATTTAAATCTAATAACTTCGCCATCAAATTCCTTAGACAATATGTCATCATGAAAACCAATTTTAGTGTTGGCGGTCTCCTTGAGAGGATGGGTGAAAGGTGTGGGGATTTATCATCCTCCATCTCAAGAATATAAAAATCCACTAGGAAAACCAATTCATTTACTAGTACTAAAACATCATCTATAACTCTTTTAGGATATGCATTTGATCTATTCATTAATTGGATAACAACACCAGTTTCTTCTAAAGGGTATAGATTTATAGAAGCATAAATGAAATATGGCATAACATTGATTGATGCTCCTAAATCTAACATGCACTTTTCAAACATGGTGTTAGCAATTATACATAGAATTGTGAAGGTCCGAGTGTCTTTTCACTTTATAGGGAGCTTCCTTCGAAAAACTATTGAAAAAATTCTCCCCCGCACTTATTTTTTCATCTCTCCTCAACTTTATTTTTTTAGTGCATAGAACTTTGAGAAATTTAACATAGCAAGGCACTTGCTTGATGGCACAAAAAAGGGGAATGTTCACCTCTACTTTATGAAAGGTCTCAGAGATCTCATTTTCTTGCTCCTTTTTCTTAGATCTCGCTAACTAGTTAGGAAAAGGTGGAGATGTTACATAAGAATGAGAGATAGGTTTAGGAGTATTTACTGACTTTGGATTCTCCTCAGTTGTGATTAGTGGTTGGGTAAGAAGAAGGGGTTCCACTAGGGAGAAATGGTACTTTGTGTCTCATCTTTCTCCACCTCTTTGGATGTGTCTTTTGTGGGAAATGTGGGTAACTCCAACTGCTTTTCTATCCTAAGGGTCATAACACTTGCATTTTCCTAGGGATTCACCATGAGTTGTACTTTATGTCTCATCTTTCTCCACCTCTTTGGATGTGTCTTTTGATGGCAAGGTGGGTGACTCCAACTGCTTTCCTGTCCTAAGGGTCACAACACTTGCATTTTCCTAGGGATTCACCATGAGTTGAGAAGGCAACTTGCCTGATCCTTGAGCTTCTAACCGACTTAAGCTAGTGGCCATTTGCCCCACTTGATTCTCAATAGGTTGGAGATGATCTTGTGTTGTCTGCTGGAATTGAATGGTATTAGTAGCAAGAGTTTAAACAAGATCTTCCAAAGACGTACCTACTTGTTGTGGAGTTGGCAGTGGCTGAGTTTGATATGATGGTTGCACCTTCAACTGAAAGTACCCTGGTGGATGATTAGATATAGAAAATAAAGCAGATTGTTGTTGGTTCCCATGCCTTATATTTGGATGATTCTTCCATCCCTCGTTGTAAGTATTGGAGTAAGGATCATATCTCTGCCTTGCTTGCCCTAAATAACCACCAACTGCATTTGCTTGCTCAGTTGTGCTTTCTTGAAGAGTTGGGCACATATTAGTAGGATATCATATCATGCAACAAACTCCACATGCTTTAACTTGTTGTCCTACAACCAATTATTGCACAATAGGGGTAAGATGTGAAATTTTTTGTTCAAGAGTAGAAGTACATACCTCATTAACATTCTTCAGTAGTGGTGGTAGATCATTACAGGTCATGATTTTTTAGGAATTAGTGTTTATATTTGCAATCAAGTTTGTTGCCGTATTTGGTGTTTTATCAACTAGTGCTCCCCCACTAGAAATATCAATCATACTTCTATCCATAGGCATTAGTCCATCATAAAAATAATGTATAAGAAGTTGGTCACTTATCTGGTGATGGGGGTAACTAGCACCTAATTTCTTAAGCCTCTCCCAAAAATCATAAAGAGATTCTGCATTGTATTGTCGGATTCCATAAATTTCTTTTCAAATGCTCCCAACTTTTGATGTAGGGATATATTTATCTAAGAAGAGTCTCCACATCTCATTCCATGTGGTGAAAGTACCAGAAGGTAAGTAGTAGAGCTATTCTTTAGCTGAATCTGCCAATGAGAATGGAAAGGCAATGAGTTTGACGTGTTGTTCTGAAATACCAGCCGATTTCATGCTTGAACAAACCACATGGAATTCCTTGAGGTGGTTGTTTGGGTCCTCTCTTGCAAAGTCATGGAAAGTAGGAAGAAGATGGATCATACCTGATTTGAGTTCGAAGCCTGCTTCAAGATTAGGGTATGTGATGCAAAGTGGTTGGTTCTCTGAATTAGGGGCAACTAACTCCTTCAACGTTCTATAATTTTAGGCCATTTCAACAGTTTTGGATTGATGAGGAGTTTCAGGAGTAGGAGGAGGATTTTCAAACTTGAGCTTAGGAGGTGAATTGATTTGGGGTATAAGTGGAGGAAATAGAGGCAAGGTAGGAATAGTGTTGTCAAATTGATTTGAATATGTTCAAGCCTAAGCTTAAAATCATCCGATGACATAAATACCTGAAAATAATAAGAAAAAAAACTAAATTAAACTATCAAGATGAAATATATAAATTAAAATGGAAAACTTGGAAATAAGAATAAACCAATTAGATGCTTGGCCTCCGACAATGGTGCCAAAATTTGGTGCTTGTTGTTAAGCATGCCAAATTAAAACCTTACTACAAGTATAGTGTGAGTAAGGGTCGATCCCATGAAGACCAAAACTAATTAATTTATTATCAACTTGGTAACTAAAGACTCGACTTAATAATAATGTGTTATGATTAAGAAATAGGGTGTAAAAACCTAAGGATTAGCTTTTGATTTCGGATAGATGAATGAACATTTATTACTCTTTTTACCTCTTTTTAAAATGCCATGATTGAAATCCATACACAATTAAGGTTCCAATGGGAAAATATCATCAGATAACTCATGCATTAAGGTGATAATGATATTGTCATACTGTCTGTAAATTATCTTTTAACGTCAACACTTATTTATGGGATCAAATATTTATGCACACTTTTGTCTACAAATCAGAGTTTCATGATAACACTCAGTATAGTAGAATCGTACATCTAGCTAAATGAACCCAAGTATTTGTTGTGCCATTAGTGATACATAAATCAAGAACCGCCACTAAATAAGGAGGGTTTTCATCATAAATTAAGATAATAATACAACACATTTAAATGTTATGCACTTTTATAACTATTCCTCGTCCTCCATCAAGAGATTAACCCTTTCTCCTCACTCAACTGAAATTTTGAAAGATATAATAAAAATTGAAAAAACTAAATATAGAAAAAAATTTGAAAATTTATTTTTATTACTACTAGAAAACTTAATATAAAAGGGGAGGTTTGATTGTATTAACTAAATTGAGAAAATGAAACTTAACTAGAATATGCCAATCAACGAAAATCAAATAAATGAACACAAAAGTAATAAAGGTTTTGGTTAAGGTTTCATTCACCACCACTAGACATTGAATTGTGAATTGATATTAATATTACTCTCACTTTTCCATTAAAACTATCAATCGTAGATAATAACAAGCTTTGTTATCCTAATCATTAAACAATCTAGAACAAGCTCTCTAGATCCAATTCAACAGAAATATTAAGTGAGAAAAATAGATTGATCTAAGTAACAAACACACAATTTCGGATTGTTTAACTTATGTTATGTTCCACATCATGATTAACAAAAACATCCCATAATCATTAATCAAAATTTACTACTTATGATTAGAAATTCAAGACAATTACAGATCAAAAATTCTAATATAGTTTTAGGTAATTCTCAAGCCTTTCTTGGTTGCGCACCCCAAATAAAATAAGAAAATAACCATGAAGAAATTAAATACAAAAGAACATAAACAACCTCAATTAGAAAATTGGGGAATAATATCAAACAGTCAATTGACCAAATTCATGTCTAGGGTTTTGAAATCACTCTTAACCAAATTGTAGATTTAGCTTAGCATACTTGAAAATAACAAGAAAAATAAAACTAACAACATTAGGAATTCAAGAAATTGAAAAGGGAAAAGGGGAATAAAAACACCAAAATGGATGAATTCCTTGGTTGATGAATCTTCTCTTTAAAACCCTCTCCTTCTCTTCTGTGTTTTTAATACCTAAACCTCTCTTCTCCCTCAGATTTTTTTTGTGTGTCTTGAATGACATCCAAGAGGCACTCACTACAATAAAATTATTTTTTAGCGACAATAAATTTTATCGCTAATAAGGGTATTTTTGTCGCTAAAAACGAGTAGCGATGAAAAAATATCATCTGTATGATTATCGCAATAAGAGCATCAGAAAACAACTTAGCTGCAAAATTCTAAACTTTTGTCGTAAAGTTTGCAACGACAAAAATTCGCCGCTAAAGAAGAAAGTCTTTGATGAAATGCTTAAAAACTTGTGTAACTAAATTAAATAAAAAAGTTTAAAAATTAAATTGTTAATTTTATTTTAGCGAGGAATTACTGCTTTGTCGCTAAAGTGAATTGTTTAATAATGTTCATCACTAAAATAAAAAATATAAATATTAATTTTTTAGCGATGAAATTATTTTTTTGTCACTAAAAAGAAAAAAATTGAAGGAAAAAATCTTTAGCAATGAATTTGTGTAGTTCGTCACTAAAATTTATTTATTTTTTTAATATTTTTATTTATTTCATTCATTTGACCCTATTTTAAACAACAAATCCACATTCTGTTTGTCACAACCATTCTCAAATATCCAATAACTCCTCATAACTTATCCAACAACCATTCACAACACATCTATCATTCAGACAATCTAAATATCATTAACTAAAAGACATTTCATTAAGGAACTCATTATTTATTAAACAAACTGATAAAATCTGTTGCCTAATTTTTCTTAAAATCCTAAGTATTTTGAAAAGTGTTGTAACATCTAAATAGAACATGCAGCGAAAATAAAAAGATAACACAAGGATTTTTTACGTGCTTCAAGTACAACGTATTCTACAAGCATGAGGCTACTCCTAGAGAACAAAACAATCTACTAATTAGTAACAATTTAGAGAATACATTTCATGGAATTAAATTAATTTAAAGGCTCTCTCTTTTGAATGAAGACCATACTATATATTTCACTAATTAGTTGTTCCTGCGAGCTCCCCTAGACTTCAATCAGTGTTGCTGGACTCCCTCTAACTATGAACTCTTTCAGATGGCTGATGCGGTCTTCTGCCAAAAAACATTCACCTTCTTCTACCAAAGAATATATATAATTAATCAACACTGCTAGACTCCCTCTAACTTTGAACTTCTTTAGATGGTTGATGCAGTTTTCTTCCAAAGAATGTATGAGAGTAAATTTCGCCCAACCCTTGAATCACTTTCGTGGAACAATGCAGTTCATCCACTTAATTTGTTCAGCTGTGTATTTCAGTCCAAATTCCCTTAAAATTGAGTCTTGATTGCTGCATATCTAAAAAATATTGATTTCTTGATTTGCTATCTTATCCATAAGATTCTGCAGATCTTCTCTTACCTTATCAAAATAAATCAAGAGTATCTTTAATTTCAGCACATTTATCACACATGTGACTTTACGAAATACCTAAAATAAATATTTTGAAAATCCTTGAATTATGAAAACCTGCCCATTATAATTATAATTAATTAGAATAATTAATTAACAAAATATTATTCTGCTAGTGTTGCAACATCTCTCACAACATTTTTTGCAACACTTGGTTTCTGTGCAAAATTTCAGCTTCCATAAATGCCAACTTTTTCTGAGATTAACATTCTCTCCCTTCGGCATTTTTTGTCAAAATAAACTAAAGCTCCTCCTAAAATTTAGATGCAGGTTTTCAAAATTTAGTATAAAAAATAAAATCAAGATATTAAAATGTTGTAATAGCATAAAGCATTTCCAAAAATAAAAAACATAAAAGATTATCAATCATCGTCTTCATCAGCATCTTCCTCATCATTTTCCTCTGCATAAGCATCAGTATCTTTCTCCCCTTGAGCTTGTGCATCAACAGCAGCACTGGATTCTCCCTTTTTTGACCAAAAGTGGCCAAAGATAGATTAGTAGAGGTGGAACGCTTCTGCTCATGAATCAGCTTAAGAACTTTTACTTCCTTGTTAGTCCAATATTGAATTTATCTATGAGCCTTAGCCAGCTCAGCTTCCAATCTCAACAACAATGCAGAGGATGTTGCAACATTCAACATTCTGTGGAACATTTGATCCAACATTTGTATTAGGTGCATTTTCTTTAGCAGGTTGAGGAAGATCATTGATGTGAGTCCCATGAAATAACCTATAGGATTATTTTAATGGCCCTAACGAACTTTCTAATGCTTCTGATTCCTTCTTCAAAAAATCTTGAGAAGTTAGTAAACTATAAATTAAGAAAGGGAAATGAAGTATACCATGAGTAGATTTAGAACCACCCAAACATCAAATTATCTAGAAGATCAAATTCCCAATATCATAAGCCTAATTAGTATCAACATAGTAAAATAAAATTACCTGTTCTTTCATAATTACAGTTGTGTTTGTCGTAGGAGTCCAGTTGCAAATGGTAATTTTATGCAGTATGCCACACAAAAGAGTCACGTTTTTAGCCTGTAATTTTTCTTTATTAGTGGGCCATTTCCTAACAATATTCCCACTTAAGGTGGCAACAATATCATGCATGCCTTCTGTTAATTCATTATCCTCAAATCTAGATCATCCCAAAAATTCATTAATGATATCAGGAGTAATGAGATAGATTTTTTTTCCTACAAATACTTGCCCATATTTGGCAGACTTAGGATCTTTAAATCTCTTAGGCAAATTATAATAAATTTTTGTATCATACTTCTCACATAAGGAGCTGCCTTAGTCACAAAACCTAACAAAATCCTCTATTCTAAAACATCAACAATACCCCATTTAAGATGATTACCCATATGAATTCTTCTTTCAGATTGGATTTTCTTTTGCACCACTTTGGCCTACAAATTTTTTTTCACAAAATAATAAAACACAGAGGAGTAAGCATTTCTTACTGCAAGTTCATAATCAGGTGGAGCTTATACCTCAATTTCCTCTGCTTCAGATCTTTCTTCCTACCCAAATGTTGCAACACCTTCTGTATCATCCTATGTAGCATCCTTACTGGACTTTGACTTGTCTTGCATTCCTTCTGCAGTATTTGACTCCATTTGATCTACAGAAGATTCCTCAGTAGATTTAGATGAGTCCTCTGACAAAGGTCATTCAATAGGTCCAGCACCAAACTTAAGGTTTGAATTAGATATCCCTTTTTCATCCTCTAATTCTGAACTCGACCACACCTTCTTGGACAATAGTCTTCTTGACCTTGTCGATGCTGGTTGCTCACCCTTGGATGTAGAATTAGGTTGTGCCCTCTTTTTCCCTTTCTTGTCCTTTGAGAAATTCAACACCATATTTGTAAAGGGTTTGACCCAAAGGAAAACTGGAATTAATCATGCAGATGGGGAAATCTGTTGTGATTCCACTTCTTCCATTTCTTATATATTATCACGGAGTGTTTCAACATCTCCCTCCAGTTTTGTTCCAGAATCTACAGTTTGATGAAGGAATTTTTTTGCTGATTCAAAAGAACTAGATGCTATGGATGGACCTTAGGCTTCAAAAGTTTCACCAGGAAAGGGATTCAGAGGTAAAGATTGCTTACCAAAAATTTCTCCAGCATCTTTAATTCTTTCAACATCGGACTATGGTGTGGGCAGTATAAGCAATGGTGGTGAATTTGGTCTTGGAAGAACAACTTGCAGAGGCATAGGATATAGGTATTCCTCCATTCTTCTTTTTCTTCTTTCTCGTCGAATCTGCTTCATCATGTCTGCCAGCATTTCACTCCTTATTTTTACCATTGTTGCTCAAGGTCTGCAATTAACACTTAGGATAAAGGAAATTTGCAGAGAAGCAGTTGAAGAAGATAGTAGTGACAGAAAAATATATATTTAGGTGTAAATGAGAATAAATGAGGGTGTTGTGGCATTTAAAACTCATAAGATGTAAAACCCTAATTCTCGATCAAACTGATGTGATAAATATGAAATAGATATTAATTCAAGCGATAAATATCAAAAAGATTTGTTTACCATTCAGTTTTCAAACCATATATATCTCATCCCTAAAATAAAGGAGTTAGTTGGGAGATTGATCATTATCTAAAATTTTATTACAAATTCAAATCAAATCAGCTATCAATCACTGCCCTGACTCAAATATGGAATGTTCCTAAAAAGATGTCTAATTATGATGTGTTTATTTCAAATCAAGAATTATAAAATCAAGCATAACATATAGACTGAGAAGTCTGACCAATAAATGTTCTTGCTCAATTTTATAACATCTCAAACTACACCAGTCAGCAAACTCCATGAACTGTGAATCTTAATCCTAGATTTTTAGAATATTTTTGTGAAATAAAAACATGATGAATTTAGCCAGTTAGTAGCTTTCACTTTATTCCAAAAGGTAGGTTTTTTTCACAAGTTTTTGTCTTTCACATATTCAAGAAAATATAAATATAAGCCACATATGACTAGCTCCACTCCCACAGATAGGTAACTTGTTCTATTAAGGCCTCCAATCATGTTAAACATAAATTTTTAAGCACACATTCTGGGAAATTTTCATGATTCCAGTGCACATATACTTTTCAGTGAGAATCAAAGTTGGTTCATTGAATTTAAAATAGCCTGTGGCAGTAATGCAGATTATCCTAAATGTAGGATAGCAATGAGATATGAACAAAAATGCATAAAGTCCTATATTTCTAACTGATGCATGAAAATGTTGTATCTAGGTGTTGCAACATTTCTATTGATCACATTGTGCATGAGGTGTTGCAACACTGTAATTGACGCTTTTTATAATACACAGACTCCAAAAGACTATTTTAATGCATCAAATCGTTGAAAGTCAAGGACTTTTGTGAAAATATTACCTAACTAATTCTTAGTTGTAACATAATCAATGGTCACAATATTTTTCTCAACTAAATCCCTTATAAAATGGTGTCAGATATCTCTGTGTTTTGTTCTCGAATGTTGGACAGGATTCTTAGAGATATGTATAACACTATAATTGTCACAATAGATAGTTAAACTACTTTCCCTTATCTCGTAATCCTCCAAATTTTCTTTCATCTACAATAACTGAGAACAACAACTCCCAACATCAATATATTCAAATTCTGTAGCAGATGAAGAATCATAGTTCTGCTTAATTCTATACCATGAAATCAAATTATTACCAAGATAAAAGCAACCTCCAGTTGTGCTCTTTCTGTCATGAACATCATCTACCTAATTTGCATCACTATAACTAACTAAGTTAGCATTTGTGTCAATTTTATACCAAATTCCCAAGTCAGCAGCCCCACTTACATATCTAATGATTCTTTTGACAACTTCTAAGCGATATTCTTTAGGATTTGATTGATATCTACTACATACATAAACATTAAAACTTATTTCTAGCCTACAAGCAGTTAAGTATAAGAGACTTCCAATCATGCTCCTATAGAGGCTAGAATCAACAATCATTCCACTATTGGTGTTTCATGTGTTTTATGTTTTCCAACCCTAAACCTCTTTTCTAGGTTTCTAGAATATTTACATTGAGAAATTAAAATCCTATTTTCAAGTTATTTTACTTGAAGACCTAGAAAATAGTTAAGTTCCCCTACCATGCTCATTTCAAATTCTTTGGACATGAGATCCACAAACTCAATCAACTTTTGTTGTGAGATGGAACCAAATACTATATCATCAATATAGATTTGTGCAATGGTGATACCATGCTTAAATCTATTAATGAACATTATTTTTTCCTCTCTTTTTCTTTTATACCCCATTTTCAATCAAAAAGTTTGTCAATCTTTCATACTAAGCTCTAGGAGCTTGTTTCAAACCATACAAAGTCTTTTTTTTATTTTATAAACTTGGTTAGGATAGTGAGGATTTTTAAATCCCTTAGGTTTTTCAACAAAGACTTCTTCACTAAGAAAACCTTTCAAGAAAGCACTTTTGACATTGATTTGTTGAAGTTTGAAACCAATATGACATACAATGGCCAAAAAAAGTCTAATAGACTCAAGTCTAGCAATAGAGGTAAAGGTTTTATCAAAATCCACTGTCTCCACCTGAGTGTATTCTTAAGCCACTAACCTAGCTTTGTTTCTAGTTATGTTACCAAATTCATTAGTTTTATTTTTGAAAATCTATTTGATACCAATAACATTCACACCTTGTGGCCTAGGCACTAATGTCCAGACATCATTTCTAGAAAATTGTTCAAGTTTTTGTTGCATGGCATTTATCCAAAACTCATCCACCAAAGCCTCTTTCACATACTTTGGTTCAAAAGGAAAAGTGTAACAAAAAAATCTTACCATATCTCTATAGTTTACCTTTTCCTTGTCTCTTGTCTCATACCTTCTAACATACTCCCAATAACCTGATCAACAAGTTGATTTTTCTGAATTCTATTTGATGGCTCCTTTCTAACTTTCTAAAAAATATCAAGACTTTCAGTTTCTTCTTCAGATTATGAGGATGTTGCAACATCCTGAGCAACTTCTTCATATGTTGTAACATCTGGCACTCTAGTATCAAAAATGACTTTTTCTTCCTGATTATATTCTATTTATTCACAAAGATTGATGATTTGCACTTCATGTGAATTTCCTGCAAAGTCAAAAAAATCATCAATTACAACATTGAAGGATTCAACAACAGTACGTGTCCTCATATTATATACTCTATATGATTGACTATTTGTTGAATAACCAAGAAAGATTCATTCATCACTTTTGGGATCAAACTTCCCCAAGTGTTCTTCATCATTGAGTATGTAATATTCTTCGAATTAAACCTTTCACGTGCCAATTCTTAGAGTGTTCTATTTTTTTTCCTCGACACTATTTTGTTGTGGTGTTTTAGGATTGGGTAAATCATGAAAGATCCCATGTTTATCATAATAATTAGAGAAAATCGAATTCTCAAACTCTTTTCCATGGCCATTCCTTATGTTTGCAATTTTACATGCTTTCTCATTTCTAAGTCTAACAAAAATTCTTTTGAAGACCACAAATGTATCAGGTGTTTCTTTGATGAAATCAATCTAGGTAAATCTTGATAAATAATCAACACAAATTAAAGCATACTTCTTACCACCAATACTTTCGACCTGCAAAGATCCCATAAAATCCATGTGCAAGAGTTCTAGGCAGCGTGTTATGGAAGATGTTGTAACACTTTATGTGATTCCTTTCTTTGTTTTCCAAACTAGCATGGTCCACAAAAAACCAAACTTTACTTGCTAAGCTTTGGCACACGTAGGACAGCTCCTGCATTAACAAGCTTGAATAGGCTTTGAAAATTTAGATGTCCTAGTTTTTGGTGACAGAGTTCTGTGTCCTTAGTTTGAGTGTTGTAACACTTTAGCTTATGTTGCAACATATTGTAATTTTCAGATGATCTCCAACCAATCAAAACATATTTGTCAGAATCATCAAACACTTGACATGAATTTCGTTTAAATCTCACAAATAAATTCTGATCACACGGTTAGCTAATACTAATCAGATTAGACTTTAACCCTTTAACATGTAGAACATTTTCAGCTTTAGACCCAACTTGCTCATGAAACGTGTTGTCTTCTTTGATTTTAGTTTGGCTTTTTTTGATCTTTTTTTGTTCATTGATTCCTTAACCCAAAACATTAATAAAACTATAAAATTAATAAGAATAAAGCAATAAAAATATAAAGGATTTGATACAAAAATATGACAAGATATACACTTATCAAATTTTCCCATACTTAACCTTTGCTCGATCTCGAGCAAGCCTAAAACAAACCTAAACTAATCTACTTTCGTAGGAAATTACGATTGCATTTAACATATGCAGCAAGCCTTTAAACCCCTAGGTGGCCTATTGATGATGAATTATAATCTTGTGAGGGTTTCCAGCAGTGATACCCACAAACACCTATAATAACTAACTCCCAACTATTATTTCAGGAAGTAACAAAGTAATATGGAAATAAAATCAAACAAGTGTTGAATCTAACCTTTAGTCATTCAAAAGTCAATATATTTCCACAATAAGCATACTCAAGTATGTGTGTGAATAGTTAATGTCAATAGTGATAAAACCATGCATGCTTCAAACAAGTGAAATCTCATAGAACCTCACAAAACCCATCACTCAATCTTTAATGGAATAGTTAAACATTATAGGTTCTTCCTTTGGTACAAATCTCCACGATACCAAAGGCACTATATGAAATCAAAAGGTCTATAACAAAGGTTGTAATGGGGCCAAAAGGTAGCGATGTGGCTAAGAAATAAAGGATAGGATGCAACAAAGGTTCTAAAAACTTTATGGGATTAGAGATATAAAGTTTATCAATGAATATTTCTTGTTCTCCATAAATTTCAATACCTGGTCTTATTGTTATTAAATTGGACCCCTCTTCATCATTCTTATTCATTTTGCAACATCCTATTTTTTGTTGCAACTCGTAATATTTTTTATACTTTGAAACTTTTTTTTAGAAGAGAAACTCCCCCACACTTATCTTCTATTCCTGTCCAAATTCTTTTGCAAGCTCACCTTATCAATAAAATATCTCTTCAGCTCCAAATTATTTTTAGAACAAGAATAGGATAATAATGTATTTAGGCTAGGTAAAAACATATGGTTATCACAGAAAAAGGCTTATTTATTGAAAGGCTCAAAGTGGCTCACTATGGGGGATATTCTCTTGGAACAACATCACATGGGGAACAAGCTGATTTAACCATGGTGCTAGAAAGTCTAATGCCTTAATCATTTTATAAGTGGTGCTCAATCAGTCGTTTACCTTGACAAACCACAAGGAAAAGTTCTAATACTCAACCCCTACATCTAAAAAATCCAAGTGATGATTAAAGTGAAGGCATAAGAACTTTATATTTTAACATGCTTGTCTCCACATATAATAACATAACTATTTCTGCAAAAAAACAAATTAAGTATAATTATCAAAAAAATATATTAACCAAAAACTGCTATCAAAGTCCAAAACAACACCCATCATCAATCAAACCACATTATTCGTACTTAATTTTAATCATTGAAGTTGGAAGAACATCTACGACTTAAAAAAATTGACAATTCACAAACTTTTGTTAAAAACTTCACAAACTTTCCATGTTATGCAAAAAATAAATAGGGGTACGTCTCAAGAGTTTAAAGTTACCCTTTACTCTGCCACCCATTTTTATGGTTTCAACGAATCTAAAAGAAAACATGCTTGAATTTAAAGAAAAACTTAAAAAACACACATTAAACACACAAGATATGATATCAACTATCCCCTCTCTCGACCTAATCAAGACATTGTCCCCAATGCAAAAATAGACAGGAAAGTAGAGTTTAGAAGATATTACATAAAATGTGACTTATTGGAAAATAAAGCTGAAACAACACAATATTATATACACTATTTGTTGAAACGATTAAGGATAAATTTCAAGCCTGAGAGTCAAATTCATTTTGCATTTTTTACCATTGTCCTTGTTGGACTAATCCACATGAGCCAAGGCTGGATCAGGTTCTGGCATATATACTAGAAGTTGATCAATCTGTTGGTCCGGTGTCGGAGCAGAAATAAGAATTCATCTTGTAGAAGGTGAAATAAAACCTTTTTCTACAACATGATCTACGAAGGATAGCGAAGCATCAAAGAAACCATTAACATTAAGAATACCTACAAGTTTCTAGTGAATGTTGAGTTGTGCACAAAAGATAACTTGGAATAATTTCTCCAGTGCACCAAAACCACTAGGTAGAGTGATGAATGTATCCGTATTGTTTAACATGTTAAGCATTCTGTCGTGAATATATGACACTTTTAGTTTGTACTGTTAAAAGTTTTGGGATAACTCTGAAAATTTTGACTCCACCTAAATGAGTAGAAGTAGCAACACTCTCCATTAACCCAGACTGACTCCCCCATACACTAAATGAATTTTTCTTTCTGCTAACATTCTATCAAGGTTATTAGTTGCCCTTATAACTTACCATTTTTTCCTGTATTGGTTTCATAAGAGACACAAATACAATTGAACTTGCGAGTGGAAGAAGATTCTATTTTTTTTAAAGTTAGTTGTGCAAAAATAGAGTAAGTACGGTGCTATTTATTGAGCTGTAAATAAGAAATGCATTTATTGCACATCTTTTCTCTTTATGAGAAAGGTTGAAAATAAGGACACAAAGTTTGAAACAAAATTAACTACTATATGTAAATGTACACGTAGTTGTGATTATGGGTCATATCTTCATCTGGTGTTACATTCAATAATAGTATGGGTCGAGGATATCCTTCCCATCCAATTTTCTTATAAACTAGCAAATAGGATCTTTTAATGTTATATTTCGAAGACTATAACGCTAATATTCATCCTAAAAGTGATTCATAAATCAAGTATTACACATTGTACTAATCCACATGAATGCATCTTAAGAGTTAATATGATATCATCTAAAGACTCCGTACTCAGTCCATCTATAATAAATTGAATTTTATCTTCTTAATTTTTAGAAACTATTCCTAAAGAACTTGCAATTTTTTTTATTTTGTTTTTAATTTTGTATCAGTTGTTTGGGAAACTGATAAGTCCGCCTTTAATAGTCACAAAGTACTATTATCCACCATTTAATCAGAAAGGATCCTAATTTTTGATAATTTTCATAACATTTACGAAAAGTGTAAGTGTCTTTAAAAAGAGTAGGCCAATAAAATCCACATTGCAAGATCTTTGCAATAATTTTCTTTGTCGAAAAGTGACTACCATGTGCTCTTACATTACAAAATTTTAAAAAATACTACCTACCACATTGTGAGCATGCATTTTTTGATCAGGACAAAATAAAATAGAAAAAAGAAAAAAAAATTAAATGCGCAAAAAAAAAGAGAATGAGAGTTAGAGAAAGGAAATATGTGATAATCGACTCTCATAATTTTCTTAAAAAAAAGCTTTATGTAGTTTAGAATATAAAGAAAATTTTATGCTATAACTAAGAAATCAAAGTAATAAATGTACTGAGGATTAGGTATCTGCTCTTGAGTTTTTGAATAGAGGAATAATTATTTATTATTTTTTTACTTCTTTTAAATGTCACTATTGAAATCCATACATGATGAAAGTTCCAATGGGATTATCAAATAGCTCATGCATTAAGGCAATCATGATCTCTTAACACCAATACTTGTTTTTGAGATCAAGTATTTATGCACACTTTTGTCTATAACAAATAAAGGTTTCACATTGGCAGTCGGTATAGTAGAACTGTATAATAAGCTAAATGAATCTAAGTATTTATTGTGACTTAGGATCAATAATATCAACTGCACAAACAACATTCACTTCAGTAGGATATCTCATGGCTTCAAAAACATTATATGCATTAGATCTATCTGGCAATTTTATGATAACACTAGTTTCTTTTAAAGGTCCTAGATTTAGAGAAGTATAAATAGAATATGGCATAACATTAATTGATGCTCCCAAATCTAACATGCATTTTTCAAATCTGGTCTTACCAATGGTACAAAGGATGGTAAAAGTACCTAGATCCTTACACTTTAGAGGGAGGTTTCTTTGAAGAACTGCCAAAATATCTAGCAAGTTATAATTCTAGTCATCAAAAGGAGGATATCTCATGCCATAAGCATCGATATGGCGATGCTAGTGCAATTGTGCGGGTGTTGTTGGGGAATGAGTACACCAAACAAGCTCGTAGGAAATTCTCAATTGGAAATAAAATTCGCCAAATTAGAATTTTCTAGTTACAATAGTACAAGAATTAATCCTTTGATAAGAGGCATCATAGTAACCTTATTCACGACATCATGCACTTTGTTGTATTTCCTAATTGTATGACAACCACAAGAGGTTTATGTTGGGTGTGTGATTTTCGTGTTTGGAGGTCAATGAGTGGCCAACAAAGGACCCATCACTTATATGGTAGAATAGGTAAATCTCCTATGCATTCCATGGTCCTTGACTTAGAAGTCTTTGGACAAAATAGGATGAATATTAGATGAGGGTTTTCTAATAATTAATCCTAAGTTAATGTGACTAGGAATGGGATCATAGCTATAAGTCAATTAGAATTTGAATGGTACTCATAATAGTTGATATCCTAAGACTAGATAGGCAAGATGCACTTTTAGATGCTTCCCTTGACTTGTGATGTTCTTGGAAATATGGATTTAATTCCAAGATGGATTAATTATTTGTATTAATAAAATTGGAATATATTTATTCACAAAGTTGTAAGAGTTGCAAGTCCACAACTAGCTTAGTTGTGAATTTAATGGGTCACATACAAAACAGGATGAATCACTTCTATCTATAGTAATATCCAAGTTGGATCAAGTTAATTAATGAAATTAATTAACTTGGAGCTAGAATTAATTTAACTCTTTAAATTAATTTATCTATTAAATTTTAAGATTATTTATTGAACCGAATCAAGATAAGTGGCCCTTTTAGAGTGAATTAATAAATTAATAAATGGATCTAAATTAATTTATCTAATATAAATAATAGATTTAAATTGGGCCTAATTTGATTGGTGGAACCAATTAATTGAGATAAGACACAAATTAATTTGAGGGGTTAAATTAATTTATTTGATTAAATAATAAAATTATTTAATTGGGCATAATTTGACTAGGTGATCTTGATGGAACTAATTAATTTAAGGATCGAATTAATTAGTTAAGTTGAGCTTGTTTAATTGATTGGGATTAACTAAATAGATTTAATTAATTAATTAATTAAAATCTAAGCTTAAGGGTTGATAGGCTCATAGGAGGCCTGCTAGGATGTTTTCATTATAAAGTCGAAGAATCCTAGTCAAAGACGAAAATAAGAAGATAAGAAAGGAAGGAGATACATACCTTATGTGATTAGGTCTTGGAGAAAGAATATATATGCTTTCTCCTAACAAAACAATGTGTGGGAGTTTTGAGAAAACTCCAAGATATCTTCTTTCTCCTCTTTTTTCTTCTCTTTTGATATTTTCTTGTCCCATAAAACGGTTCCATCCCTTTTTTTTCAATTTAATTCTTCTATCACTAATTGAATTAAGAATTGAACTGTACTCCCAAAATTCAAGATTAGAAATAAGAGTTCAATATTTTCTATGTTAAATTCCGATTGCTTGTGGTATAGATACTAGTAGAGGGAAGACGAATGGATTCCTTAAGCAAATCAAAGTTTCTAATCAAAGGCCAAGATCCAAATCAATTTTGGGTTTTCTACGAAGAGTTCATGAGGGGATAGCAATTCGAATTGTTTCACACCCTACATCAGTAGGAGTACTTGTAAAGGTATATTCATGAAACCTTTATTTTTAATTAAATAAAACATTCAAGTGTCAACCAATTAATTGAATCGAATTTGGGATTGCAGGCTTAATTGTTATGCATGTTTTTAAATTTTTAAATCTTTGCTATGTTTGTGTCCTTTGATTTCACGAACCTAACACCTCAATCACAGCCATCTCCATAAGAGTCAGGCACATCCTTAGAAGATCTTGTGAAAGAACTTGCTACCAATAAAATGTAATTTCAATAGACCATACAAGCCCATCTCCAACATATAGACAATGAAGTGGGAAAAGTGGCCACTAGCCTAAGTTGGTTGGAAGCTCAAAGGTCAGGTAAGCTACCTCCTTAACCCGTGGTGAATCCCAAGTAAAATGCAAGTGTAGTGACCCTTAGGACAGGAAAGCAGTTGGAGTCACCCACTTTGCCAACAAAAGAAATATCTAAAGAGATTGAGCAAGGCAATACAGGTGCTACCACTCTGTAATACCCGAGCCTCGCGCTACTCACCTGCCCAATATAGGTCATGCATTTCATGCTACGTATGTGTCATTTGTATTTTTAATTGATATTTCATAATGCACTAAATTTTATATGATATTTTTAATAATTAAACTTTTGAAGTTATCGCCGATATTAGTTTTCAAATTCTTTAACCTAATTAGTTGATTTGGTACTAAGATACGAGAATTTAAGTGTCAACTATCAGATACCATTACGATACACGTAAATAAAAGGTGGCATCGTTGTGTTTATCGGTGTAGTATAAACTATGCAAATAAATTAATTAGGGAGAAAATAATGATAGTAATGGTAATAATAATAATAAAAGAAAATAAGAATATTATCATAGTAATTAAGAGGGTATAAATTCTTACTAGAAAATAAATTTGGGGGTTTATAAATAAATATCAAAATATTATGTATTAATTATATATATATATATAATATAATATATATATATATAGATGTATGAAATATTTATATATATGTATAGATGTATGAAATATATATAGATATAAGTATATGTGTGTAGTATAATAAAATAATATCATAATATATATATATATATATATATATATGTATACACGTGTATAGCTTATGTTTTAGATAAGCATATTATATATATATATATATTATATTAGAATGTTAGTTTCTATATACATATATGTATACACGTGTATAGTGTTATAGTAATAGTTATAATATATACACATATGTTATAATATATTATATTAGGTTTTCTTAGTTGTTAAGTTATAGTTATGTATTAACACACAAACACAAACACACAGTTAACACATCACACACATTCACGGTAGCAAAGAAAAGAAAAAGAGAAAAGGAAAAAAAAGAAAAAAGAGAGAAAAAAAAGGGTGCTTCGACAAATTTCAACAATAGGAATTTGAGAAAATTTTGGGTAAGTCTCTTCTCATTTTGTACGGATAAAAATATATATTTATGTCATTTAATTATAATTTGAAAGAGAGTTTTTGATCCAAATTAACTAGTTACCTATCTGTGAGACAATAATTAATATACACCTTTAATTTGAATTAGTTACAAATGGTTGATTTTTGTTATATTGTATTAATCGAATAAAGGAGCTAATTCAATTGAGGGATTGATTGCAGGGATTATAACACATCAATTAAATGGTATTAGAATAAATTCAAGATGAAAAAAAATTAAGGTATTTAAAATATTCTGATCGAATTGAAGTATAAATTTTAAGGTTTGATTGTTATATAATTAAATTTATGATTTAAGATCCATTATGAGATTTGATATAGAAACCTATTGGTTAAGAATGAAAATTAATATGCTATACTTTTACAGGCAGTCTTATATCTAAGGTTAGGGAGGAGAATCTTGTTCACCTTCAGTAGGACATCAAAGGTGAAAGGTAAGTGAAAATTCATTTGCAACTATAATGTATGAACATAGTATTTCGTGCATTATCTATATTAAAGGTGATCATTATGTCTTGATGTGTGTATTGTGAGTATTATACATACCTTATAGTGCATATGTTGCTTAGATGATGCGACATAGGATTTATTGTGTCATTGGACATGCCATTCATCAGCATTTACATGTCCATGCATAACACGTGCTCACAGTTGAGGTTTTTGCATCCATGACATTATTTTTAGAAAGAAAATATTTTGGCTGGCCACTACTAGTGTACCGAGGCCCATGTGTGGCTTATTTATATGATATTTGGGGTGCCATGAGTATTACTTCTCGGAGGATCATAGAGGTTGATAGGGGTGTGCCTCTGGTAGTCATGAGAGGGTAGACCACTTGACTGTGCCTTTATCGATGCCGCTGGTGGGAAGACTTCTGGAGGGTCACATGGGAAGACAGGGGGTGGACCTCTGGTGATCCCAGGAGATGGCCCCCAGATTGTGTCGATCTATTTATGGCCATGTGATTATTGATATTGTTGAGAGCTCTATCCGCTACATAGTAGGTGGGCCAAGGGCCCAGTGATGGAAAATGATTTTGAATGAACTATTTTTATGCATAAGTTTGCATTCTTGTCATGATCTCATAGAAATGCGTTGCATTTATGTTGGATTATCCCTTCAGCATGCATGATTTTTATTTACTGAGCATTAGCTCACGTAGTTCAAGTATTGTAGGTGAGTTTGATGATACTTGAAGCCATTGACTTACTGAGCGAGGGGCTGGAGCTCCTACAGGTTTTGAGGATCAGTGTACATGGATGACGACCTGTTGGGTTGGTTGTTAACTTATTTGATTTTGGAGTCTATTATATTAGGTTTTGGGATTTGTACTTTATGTTACTTTTATAACTTTTCTGTACACGGGTATGTAAATATTATGATTGTTATGGGTCCTCTGCAGGTATATATATTAGTCTGTGAGTGGAAAAATATTTATTAGTTATTAATATGTTACAGGAAAAAATTAATAATAATGCATGCACATAGGCTCTATCATGTTAAATGTAACCTTTTGAAAATATCTAAACGATAGAAAATAGTGGTCATGTTTTTATTCTAATAAATGAATTTTTTAATTTTGTGTTAGTATAATTGTTCCAAATTTTCTAATGATATTTTCTTTAAAATGTGATGATTTGGATAGACATATCTGTAATTAATGCTCCTCATTTAATAAAGCCTTGAAAACATGCACCTCTGATGGTTTTGCATGAAAAGTTGTAAAGCCAATTAATTTGAAAAAATAATTCTGCTAATAAAAATGATGTATACACATATGAATTGATTTCAACTTGGTTGTCAAATAACTTAGACAATTGACATAATAATATCAACAAATATATCTCTAATCTTAATAATTGACTATCAATTAAAATCTTCTCCTAAGATATATATCTTTTCCTAAATCATATGTCTTCCCTCTAAATAGCATACATTAACAAGATTAAACATTTAAATCAGGCATGTGTAATTCTCATCGTAAGAAGACAAACCTAGACTCACAAAGCGGTTCTATGAAAATGTCAGCTAATTGAATCTTAGTGTTTCTGTATTCGTTAGACATGTTCTTCTTTTTGATGCGGTCTCTGAAAATGGTGTCTAATGTCAACGTCCTTCGTGCTTGAATGTAGCACATGGTTACGTGTGATTACAATAGCACTTCTATTATCACAGTAGTTTATCAACAACACAGTTTTAAACAAGTAACATATATGATTCATGCTATAATTTAAATAAAGTTATGTCTACTTTATCTTTAGCAAACACTTTATATACAACAAATTGAGAAAGTGTTTCATACTAGGCTCACGGTGCTTACTTTAATCTATAGAGTGCTTTATCCAGTCCGTAGATGAACTCTATTATAGAGTTCATTGGAAATCCTGAAGGTTGTTCTGCATACACCTCTTCTTGTAGCTTTCTGTCCAAAAATGCGCTCTTAACGTCCATTTGGTAGACTATAAAATCTTGTAGGTTACATATGCAAGAAAAATCTTATTACTTCAAGCCATGCCACAGGAGTAAATGTTTCATCAAAATCAGTGTCCTCTTCCTATGAATAGCCTTTGTAACTAATCTCGCCTAATTACTCCTTTTTCATCTATCTTGTTTCTAAAGACCTAATTTGTTCCAATAACTCCTTGATGAGTTAGGCTAGGAACAAGTGTTTAGACTTTGCTTCTTTTGAATTGATTGAGTTCTTCTTGCATGGCTTTGACCTAACTTGGATCGCCTAGAGATTCTTCAATGCTTTTGGGCTTTGTCTATGAAAGAAATGCGAGGAACATGGCTTTATTATGACTTGTTGATTTAGTTCTGACTCCTGCAGTTGGTGATTCAATTACCAACTCTAGTAGAAGGTCTCTAAGCTATCTAAGATCAAGTTGAAGTTTAGTTGATAAGTTTCAAGTAGCTCGACTATTTCTTGATTGCCCTGTTCTATTAAAACAAGATTGTTTGGATGTGAGTTAACTTCTTCACAACTTAATTTCTATAGATATTTAGGATGACACCTTCAAGTTGATCTTCATACAATTTTAAATCTATCTTCTATGTGTTTTCTTGACTTGGTTTTGCTCTACTTTTTGATGTTGTCGAGCTATCTTCACTATCTCTTGCGTCAAAAATAACATGGATGACTTTTCCACCACTAAGGTCTTTTTGTTAAAGACGTTGTATGTCTTGTTCATAGAAGAATAGCCTAGAAAAACTCCTTCATCTACTTTGGCATCGAAAACATGGTGCTTTTCCTTTCCATCGATATGGATGTGGCACATGCATTTAAATATGTGAAAGTAGGAGATGTTTGGCTTCTTTATTTCCATAACTCATAGAGTTTCCTATTGTGTTGCTTGTTGATCATGCATCAATTCTGAGTATAGCAAGTTGTGTTCGTTACTCCAGCCCAAAACCTCTTTGGAAGTTTTTGACTCATTTAGTATTATTCATATTGCTTCCTTGAGTGTTCTGCTCCGTCTCTCAGCATTTCTATTTTGTTAGGGAGTTTTGGCTACTCAGTGCTCATGCATAATGATAGGCTCATAAAGTGTGACATTTCCAACACCCCCATGAGCATAATTGCACATGTTTTTTCCTTATAATTGATACAATTGTACTTTATTTTGTGATAATTGTGTGTGGGAACTAAGAATTGAAGAAATGGAGTGAAAGATGGAAAATCGGTTAGAGAGTCAGCTAAAACTTTCAGATGTGGTAGTCTTTGTATTTCTGGCATAACTTTCTCCGTTAATGAGATATTGAGCTAATTTAAGAAGATAGAGAAAGCTAATAGTAAGAGATATAATTCTTATGTAGACACCAAAAGCCAGTTCGTCCTAAAAAGTAGTGAAAACTTGGTTGAAAAAGACTGTCTAGGTGCTGCAGAAAAGGATTTGGGCAGCAAGTGTAGCGCCTAAGCGCTACCTATAGCACTTAGGCACTATAGAAACTGACTTGGGATAGAATGTGTGGTGCCTAGGCGCTCCTCTAGTTACCTGCAGGCTCCTCTAGTTACCTGCTAATTAAAAAGATGTTGATGTTGTTTTTGTAGGACAAGGGGCAATGAATCACAGATTTTGGCATCTTCCGTGAGATATAAATATTAGATAGAGTTATACATCATTACCTATGTGATGATCTTAATAGATACACTATACACACACACAATTCACACATATATTCATTACATACATTATTCAATACATAATTCATCACCCCCACACAATCTATACCTAAATTCTCACACACTTTTCCTCTCTACTGAAAACACACATTTCTCCATATTTTTTCACATTCTAAACTAAGAACACACACCCATTACTAAGGAGGATTGGGGATTTGAAGACAAGAATAAGAGAGCTTCATTGGGCATTATAGATTTTGAAAAAGTGAAAAAATAACTTAGTGGTTATAATCTTCTACTTTCATTTCTTCTTTTATTTTGTTTAGTTTTGAGAAATTTGTAAGAATCATGATGTTGACAAACGTTTGGTTCTTGCTTAATTTCAATATCAATTAAATCACTTTTGTCAAGGCTTGGAAAGCCATCTCAATAGAGTTATGAGTTGATTTTTATATTGTGATTGGAATGTTGTTTTTATTGTGATGAGCATATGCACTGTGTTTGACCATTTTGGTTGCTTTAATTTTGTTTCCTTTTATTCATTTTTGTTATTTTGTTCTAGATTACTTTAGTTGTTTTATTTGTTTCTTTTAAAGGTACTTCATTGGATATGATGGCAACGTATACACATTATTGGCCAACCGAATGCGCCATGTCAATGGGGATTTTTTGAAAACCTTTACTACCTTGATTGCCCAAATTGATGCCATGTCTAAGAAGATTAACAGATTTTCAGTACATGCCACTCATACACCTTTGAAATACAAGAGTCGTACAGTGGTTTCTATGCAAGAACAAAATACCAAATGATCAATCCATGGGCAGCACCACAAATCGATCATGCTCAATATATGTGGGATTACAACGAATAATAGGACACTCTTTCTCCAACATATATAATCAAGGATAGCAAGTTCACCCAAATTTTTCAAGGGAAAATGATCACAATATGACATGATGTGAACCCACTTATCCACCTCAAGAGAAGGAGTCAAATCTGAAAGAATTACTGACTTAATTCATTACATATACTGAACCCACCTCAAGAAAATAAGTCAAATCTGGAACAAATACTGACTCTATTCATGATGAATACCGAGACTAGTCTCCAAAATGCATCAACATCACATCAGAGATTAGAAGCCTAACTTAGTAAGCTAACCAATGCACTAGTTATTAAGCAACTAGAAAATTGGGCCTACACATTTAAGGTAAATAAAGTGGGGAAGAGCATGATAATGTTAATATTTTGACAAGTGATGAAAAGTTAGAATCCCCCAAGAGTATGTCTATTGTGGAACATGAAGAAGGCCCAGTTATAATTCAATTAGCCCTTCCCAAAAGCCATCACTGAAAGCTTCTTGCCCTCAAATCTTAGAGAAGAGCAGGTTGTGTCAAACTCTATGGTGGATAAGGAGGACATCCTCTCACAACAACAACAAATAGAGAAGAGCGAGACTTTTGAAAAATACAATGCCACCTTGCAAAAGAAGCCACCTCAAGTGTTTACCAATTCATGGAGTTTCATTATTTATTACATAATTAAAGATTCAATATTAGAATAAGAATTGTGTGATCTAGGTGCAAGCATTAATTCGATATCATTATTTAATTTCAGGAAGCAAGCACTAGATAAAGCAATGCCTATTAGGATGACTCAAGATATGCTTGGGAATGATGATCGATTCTTTTACTCTATAGATTTTTTCAACTTTGATATGGAAAAAGATAGGTATATCTTTACCATGTTTGGAAGGCCAATTGCGGTAAGAGGAGATGTCAAGTTTCTTTTGTCTAGCAATCTTAATGGAGTTATGAGTTAATATTTATATTGTGATTGGAATGTTGTTTTTATTGTGATGAGCATATTTTATATGTTTAATACTTCTTAAGACTTGGCCAATTTATTTTGATTCTAATTATTGCAATTAAGACCTTGAGGTGAGGTTGTAGCAATGGACCGGGTAGTATATACCGTGGACTAGCCCCTATAGAGATATAGGGATAGGTACATGCGGTAGTCATAGGTGTGAAACCGAAAGCTAGTGGAATTCACAATGCTCACGACACTCTTAGTGGGATGACCCATAGTTAGAGATGGAGTCAGTGGCCTACTAGGAATACATTTGATCTATCTCAAGAGATAGCACCAATTAGAATATGAAGACCCATCGTCACACAACCCATATCTTTCCTAATCACAATTGAGATAGGTTCATAACTACATAGAATAGCTAACCAATGCCTTGAATCTCCTTAATATTGAATTCAATCCTTCAATCTCCTTGGCTTTTAGTAGTTTTTATTTAATTTTTTAGTTCTTATGTTTTACTTCAACCACAACAACATCGTAAGTCAAATATAGCATAGGTAATCTATATTTGGTACTCACACATGCACTCTCAAGGGATACGATACTCTACTCACTCTTTATTACTTGTTGACACCGTGCACTTGCGATTTTGTTACCACCATTTTGGGGTCACTACCTAATGCCATTTTCAGTAGAGTATTTCTCAATTTCATTATTTGTGAAGTCAATATCTCTATTTGATCTCATGTGTATAATGGCTTAGCCTTTCTCTATCTGGATTTTCTTTAATAATTCACTTAGCTTGGTGCTGGTTTCATCTTTGCTTTGCACAAAAACACAACTCACATGTATCTAGTGTAGTCGTCCATAACCATAAGGGTGTATTTTTCACCTCTTAAATGGACTGACTGCACTGGTCCAAATAGATCAATGTGGAGTAACTCCAATACTCTGGTAATTAACAGGTTATTCTTGCTCTTGAACATCAATTTTGCTTTGTTTACCCAATTGGCAAGCTTGACACAATATGTCCTTCTGATAAGTTCCTTTTGGAAGTCCTTCCACCATGCCATGTTTGAAGAGCTTTGCAATTATCTTGAAATTGATATGGTTTAAATGTTTACGCCATAACCAATGTTGTTCTGAATAATTATATGATATAAAACAAGTAGGGTTATCATTACAAGATAATAAACAATCAACAACATAGGCATTACCTTTTCTAACTCCATTGAGTTTAATTTGTCCAGATTCATCATGCTTGATAGTACAATAATTATTGAAAAATCCTACTATGTGATCTTTGTCTCAAAGTGGATTGATGCTGAACAAGTTGAACTTAAGACCTTCAACTTATGAAACATAAATAATGGACATGTTACCTCTACACACTTTACCTATCCTCTTAGTTTTCCTCTTTGGAATTATCTCCAAAAACCACGTTGGGGCTTTTGATTGCTTTGGATTATGTTAATGGATTTCTATCTCTATTTATATGGCTTGAGCAAATGTTGTCAATGTACCATAGTGGAGGACCATTGATGTCCTGCTAACCTATAGATAAGCAATTAATCTTTAGGTACCTATTTTATTTTGGGTCCTTCTAGGTTAGTTTTCTTGGGAACCCACACTTGTTGACCTTCTTTCTTGAGGGTCACCCTTTCCAAGTCTCCTATGCACAAAAGTTTTTTGACTATGCATGCATGCATTCCTCTGATATATTATGTGTCTCATATATGAATAGTATTGACAAGAATGTGAATAATGCATGTGTGCACTTGTGACTAAATTTATGTGCATTAGATTTATGTAATCTACGATGTGCACATCTATAATGTTCAGGTGTTTTCTACAAATCATATATGGCAGTTGAAGGATTCTTATACCTTTTGTGAGGTTTACATTTCCTATCATTAATTTAATAGTATGCTTTCACATTTCTTTGATTCATGCAAGGTGGCTCAACATGGGATTTTTTGTATTGTCCATGCCTAAGACATAGTACACCTTGTGTTCTTTGTCTTGCAGTTGATCGTAGTTTAGGAAATTGAACTTTGGATTTTTTAGATTTGGTAGGTTTTTTCTCTTCCTCATATCCCAGCTCCATTAGAATGACTTTATTTACTTCAGGCCTTCTTACATCTCTTAATGATTTTGGCTCTGAGTTTACCCTATTTTGACTTTTAAAAAAAATTATCTTTTCTTTTTCTTTGGGAAAATCCTCTCTTCTCTCTATCTTAGCTAGAGAGGAATTGACAACATTTGTGTGATCAAATCCTATTCTGACTTTATCATTAAATGTTTTCTACATGTTAATCAAGTTGTACGGATTTGGATGCATTAGAGAATAAATAATTTAGCTTTTGCCATTCTGCATTGTTTGTAGTTAGCTTAGCATCTCTTTAAGTTATAGCTGCAATGTCCAGTTTTAGCCGAGTATTTTACGCTCTAAGATTGTAGCACTTATCTACTGAACCTTGTTAACTTTTTAACTTGACTAGGAGAGTTTTTTTCTCAGTCTGGAGGTTCTTATTCTCAGCAGTGAGTATTGTGTGCTTTTTAATGATAGAATAAAGATCATACATCTATTCTTGAAAAGCTTCGTGTAAGTCCTCCTATAATAAGTTATTTGAGAAAGAAAATCTTACCTCATTGGTCTTTGGAGTAGACTTATGTATATCATTTGTCATTAGACACATGAATGCTTCTTCCTACGTGTCACTAACATTGTCACTCGAGGATTAAAAATCAAGTTCTGTTGATTGTTTGTTAGCTTCCACTTCAGTAACTAAGCTCTCTTCTATCTTCTTAGATCTTCTTTCTCTTTGAGCGTTTCTCTTCTCTTTAGTCTCAAAAATTGTCCCTTGAAATTTTGAGAGATTTTTTTAACATTCTTATCACATATTTTTCTTCTCATTTTGTAAAATGGATTTAACCAATTAGTAGCTTTCCCCCTATTCCTAAAGTAGCTCGTTTTACATAGCGGATCATGCTCTATATATTTATAGATACATAGGATCAGATTACTCACCAACACCTTCACACCTTAGGTATGTAGCTTTTTTTGTTAAAGGTCTCCATTTTGCATTTAAAGATATTACAAATTTTTAAGACTCCTTAGTTGAAATATGATTCAGATAATTTTTTTTTTCTATATTGAAACATTAAAACTTCAAATTCTAATTTTTTTGCATATGGGCATAATTATACAATTTGCCTAATGCAATTCTTAGTGTGAAATGCATGAAATCATTGACCAATACTATGATCATGATGTTATAACATGATAACCTAATGTTGTAACAATTATGAATGAATGAAGTTAACTCTACGTTGCACAACTATATATTCATACAATTACAACACACAAACTCCCAAAGACTTTCTCAATGAGTTAAAATATTTTGCATCAAGTATTTTGGTAAAAATATTAGTAAGTTGTTTCTCTATTTTAACATAATCAAACATCGCTATTTTTTTCTCAACCAAATCTCTAATGAAGCGATGATGAATGTTAATGTGCATAGTCCTAGGGTGTTGAATAGTGTTTTTCAAATATTTATTGCACTAATGTAGTCACAATAAGCATTTAAAATGTCTTGTAAAATACTGTAGTCTGCAAGCATTTCCTTTATCTAGAGGAGTTGTGTGCAGTCGCTACCAGCCATAATACACTCAGATTCAGCTATTGACAAAGAAGCACATTTTTTTTCTTACTGTACCAAGAAATTAAATTATTTCCAAGATAGAAGCATCCTTTAGTGGTGTTTTTCCTATTATCAGCACCACCTGCCCAATCAACATTATTAATACTTGCAAGACTTGAATTAGCGTGGCTAGAGTACCAAATGCCATAATAAGTAGTCCCACTAACATATCTGACGATTCTCTTACTGCAGTTAAATATGACTCCTTTGGATTTGCTTAGTATCTAGCATAAACACCAACACTAATACAAATATCATGTGTACTTATAGTGAGATACAATATGCTTCCATCATACTCCCATAAAAACAAGGGTCAATCGATGTTTCTTCATCATCCCTTAGCAATTATTCATGTGTTCCCATTGGTATCCTCCTGTGCTTGGTGTTTTCTAAACCAAATTTCTTAACTAGGTTTTAAGCATACTTACTTTGTGAAATGAAAATTTCATCCTTAAGTTGCTTAACATGTAAACCTAGAAGATAATTTAGTTTACTAATCATGGCCATCTCAAAATCCCTAGACATTTGATTAACAAACTCATCAATTTTTTAATGAGAAGTAGAGAAAACACGATGTCATCAATATATAAATATGAGCAAAGATTATTCTTGACCTAAATGTTTAGATGGACAAGGTTTTTTCTACTCCTTCTCTCTTGTAGCCCTTTTCAATGAAGAAGTTGGTTAACCTTTCATACCATACCGTACGAGCTTTTTTTATTCCATACAAAGCCTTTTTCAATTTGAAGACATGATCTAGGTGGTGTGGATCTTCAAACCTTTTAGGTTGCTCTATATACACTTCGTCATTCAAACTCCCACTAAAGAAAATTCTTTTTATATTTATTTGATAAAGTTTGAATCCCTTTAGATAAATATGGACAAAAGCAACCTAATTGACTCAAGCCTAGCTACGGATACCCTTGAGCACCAACCTAGCCTTATTTCTAGTAATGTTACCAAATTCATCAATTTTATTTTTGAAAATCCATTTGGTACTAATCATAATAGAATTTTTAAGTTTAGACCTTAAGGTCCACATATCATTTTTCATCAATTGTTTTAGTTCTTCCTCCATGGCACTAATCTAAAATTCATCCAACAGGGCTTCCTTAACATTTTTAGGTTCAATGGAGGAGGTAAAGCATACATACCTAACCATGTCTTGGTAATTTACCTTTGGTTTGTCCCTTGTGTGTCTCCCTTCAGTAGTGCCCCAATAACTTTATCAAAAGGATGATCTCTCTAGTCTTTAGTTGAAGGTTCTCTCCAAGTTTACTTAGCAATGTCAAAACTTTTTTGTTCACATTATATTTTAGTGGATGTTGTATTACAACAACATGTCATATTTTAGCATCACTTTCAACAAGCAACATGGCGACATCATTCCCCAAGGTGACTTTCTCTCCATTCAGTTCACTTTCTTCATTATCACTTCATCAGTAAAGTTAATGATCTCTTCTTTTTTTGGAGAATTTTGTGAAGTCACTAAAATCATCAACTACAATATTAGCAAACTCCATAGTAATTTGGGTTCTCATGTATGCACGATATGCCCGACTATTTATAGAATAACCAAGAAAAATCCCTTCGTCACTTTTAGCATCAAACTTTTCCAATTGATCACAATCATAAGAATGTAACATGTGCACCCAAAAATGTCAAAATAACCTTACCTTTCTAGATTCTATACAGAGTTTTTTGCAGTACCTGTTCCTAAATACATACTGTTGATAATTTAGCATGTTGTGCTAATTGCCTCTGCCTAAAGTAAAAGAGTAAACTTCTTTGAGTTCAACATAACTTGGGCCATCTCTTGGATAGTCCTGTTCTTTCATTCCACTACACCATTCTGATGTAATATCTTAGGAGTTGAGAACTCATGAGCTATGTCATACTTATCATAATAATTGGTAAAACCATTCTTCTCAAATTATTCACCATGATAACTCCTAACCGTAACTATAAAATATTGCAATTCTTCTCAGTTTCCAATTTAATGAAAAACATTATAAACACTTGGAAGGTGTCTGAATTTTTTGTAATGAAATCAGACAACCCATGTATATCTTCAAAAATCATCAAAACATATAAATATATAACTTTTTCCTCTTATGCTTTCCACTTGGATTGGTCCCATGAGGTTATATATGGAAAGTTCGATCCGTGTTGTACTTATATAATTGCGTGTTCATTTCAATTGCTTACTGAGTTAACATGGACCACACACTCCAGGCTTCTTCTGTCTAAGTTTAGGTACACCATGAACAACACCTATATTCACAATTTTAGTTAGATTTTTGAAATTTAGATAACCTAAATTTTGGTGCCACAAATCAGCCTCATTCAACATTATATTATTACATGTCTATCCTTATTGCAGCATATAATAGTTATCCAAAGATCTAGAACCTCTTAAGACATATTTCTTTTAGTTTTGTTGAACACTTGCCATGTTTCTTTGGTGAATCTTGCAAACATATCTTGATCACACATTTAACTGATACTTCTTAGATTTGCTTTAAGTCCTTCCACATGAAGTATATTATTCAATTTTTGAAGATTTTCCACATTAAGTGTTCATCTGCCTAGAACACGCCCCTTGACTCCATCCCCAAAAGTAACATGTCCTTCTATTAGACTTTGATAGTGTTTTAGATTCTCTTTGTTACATGTCATATTCCTAGAACAACCACCATCAAAATTCCAAGAATCAATAGTACTTGCTTTTAGAGAAGTGTATACAACATAACATCTAAGATCAAATTTTCTTAATAAAATTCTTCAAGAAGTATCATTATTCAAATCAATTTTGATTTTACATGTGTGGTGGTTTAATTTGTATATCGTCTTAAGCTTTTTTGAGCTTAAAACATTTAGGGCAAATATTCCAAGCATATTACAAAAATGAAAAAATGGGAATGAACCTTTTTTGCCTTTACCAGTGTAGAACAGATTTCTTACTAGAATTTGTGATCGACTTAGGAGTTGTTATTCCTTTGACAAACATAGTCTTAGAATTTGAGCTTTAACTAGTGTAGCCTAGACCATGATGATCATCACTTGGCTTTCCAAAGAAGAGAATCTAGTCTAATTCAGTCATTCCTAAGTTGAGCCTTCTTACTATTTTATGAGTGTCTTCAAACTCCATTCTTGTCTCATGAAGCATGTTTTCCTTCTCAGTAGTAAGAACATATTTAAATATTTCACCTTTCATTGCTTCTTTTTCTTTGATCTATTCTTCCTGCGACTTATTGATTTTGCACAACTTCACCCACTTTTTCATCATCCCATTTTATATTTGTTGAATGTCTTCAGTACTAGGCTCTTCTTCATCACTGCTGCCTTCAGAATCTATGATGCTTAAGTCTTCTTGAGAGTGCTTCACTTCTATCACAAATGATGTAACAAGACATGTTGCATCAGGTAGAAATATTGTGATGATAAGTGCATATTTTTATATCAATTCCTTCACATTTTTCTTGTTTCTTTATTAATATTATATTTTTATTAACATTTTGTTTTGAATAGAAATTTGGGAATCAATTAACAAGAAAAGATAAAAAGGAGCCAAAATCAAACCAAATAAGGCAATATGTTTCGTGAGCAAATTGGGAGATAATATTTCATTGGGTCAAAAAAACATCACAATTAGAAGAAAAGAGTTTTTTTTGGCTAAGTCCATCATATGTAGATCAAAATATGTGCAATAAATCACTTGGACTTTGCAAGTGAATGTTAGGCTTACATTAAATTCAAAATCAGCATGTTTCAATACTTGTGCAGTTTTAGTATTTTGGACATAACTCCATACTCAAAAACCCTATGGACCTGAATCATGCTTCATTTGAAAGCCAAGAAATAGAACTACAAATTTTCTATTGAAAGCTCAAACATATTCAGCTTTGATAAAAGTAAATAATTCATCCACATATGTGTATTGGAAGGAATCTATTTACACTGACACATCTCCTTAAATCAAGTATAACTTTCTCCCTAGTGGTTGGAATTAGGTGATTCAAGTTGAAAAATGAAGTTAACAGATGAAGATACAATTTCATATTAATCACATTTCCAAAATTTGCTGATTGTATGGAGAAAAATATGTAATAATATTTAGATCTAATAAGCACATGTAAATTTAGGAGGAATATGGAGCAACTTTGGAGTGAATTTGTAGATGTTAATTTGGGCATTTTTCTACTATAAATAGACACTACAAAAAAAATAGCGATGAAAAAAAAATTATCATTAACAGTTCTATTAACAACGACATAAACAAACCTCATCTCTAACATTAAAAAAAAATTGAATTTACGTTGGTAGCGAAATACATACATTCGCCGCTAATAATAATTAATTTTTTTTCTTGTAACTTAGCGATGAAATTGGGACGTCGTCGCTAAGTGTAATTTAATTTTATATTTTTTTAATATACTTAGCGATGACTTTTATATTTTTTTTGCTAAAATAAATTAAATTTTTAACTTTTTTTGTGAATTTAGCGATGCAAAAGGCCACTCATCGCTAAGTATCACTGTTGGCGATGAATTTTTACACGCCATCGCTAACATTAAATCAATTTTTATTTTTTTTATGTTAGCAACGAATTGTTGACTTTTCATGGCTAAGTAATAGATTTTAATTTCGTAATTTTTTTTCCTCACCTAATAACTTAACTACGAAGGGTCAGAAGTTATCGTTAACCTTAAGACCTAGCAACGACTCTTAACCCTTCATTGCAAAGTATAATTAAATTTTGTTTTTTTAAATATATTAGCAATGAATTGTCATATTTCGTCACCAAGTCTATAACTTAGCGATGCTAATAGTATTTTGTTGCTAAAAATTAGGGATTTAACCCTTTCCCATTTTTTGATTCTTTCCCCGCATACTCTCTCTCTCTTTTTCTCTATTTCTTTCTCTCTCTGTACCGCGTCCGCCAGCCAGCCACCGTGCATCGACTAGCAGCTCACCACCGTCACTCTACTCAGCCACCATCATTCTCTCCCCACACACACACTCTTTCTCTTTCTCTATTTATCGGTTTCCCTACCTCTGCCCGTAGCCACCGTCACCCATCAGCAGGTGAGTTGTTTATTTTTTTCCCCTAATGTTGAGAAGAAATTTGGTAATTGCAAGTTCTTTCTCCCATTGTGATATTATCATGGAAATATTGTCACGACTTCAGCTTATTCCCTGTTTCCCACTACTTTCTATATTTGTATTGACTTTGTGTAATGTTCATGATTTATCAGTAATCTGAACATCTGATGAAGAACACTTGCTGTTTTGGAAAGAGCTTCTTGTGTGTGTGTGTGTAAAGTCCATAAAATACAACTACACATGTGCTTGGGAATAGAAACATGGAGCCATTCCGTTTGAAAAGAAGGCTAAAGATTTATTTATACTATAATTTTTTCAAAGATATGCTTTAGGAGACAAAATAGTAAATCCCAAGCATCTAAACCCAAGTGCCTCTCCTTGGGTGCAGGCGTGCAGGCACGGAGATGGGTTATGATAAGAACAGTGTGTGCTTGAATTTCCTCAAAATTGGTATGGTATATGGAATGCATAGAATTGTGAAAATCAAATACTAAAAGACACATTTGTTCATAGTTTCCTAAAGTAGTAACTGTAGGATCAGCGACAGCCAAGCATGCTCACATAACTTTATTGCCGCATCAAGTTCATTTAGATGGTCATATTTAGGTTGTCTAAGTAAGCCTGCAAATAAGGCAGTGAACTAAATAGTTTGGATGTAAATATTATATGAAGCAAGTCAAACTTGGCTTCCAAATTTTTTCTCTCACCATATTCATCAATAGGAGCATCATAGTCATAGCTGGTAATAATGAAAGGACCTCCAGTAGTTCTTCCAAAGTTGGTATCTCCATGATATTGGTTTAAAAAGAAAAAAAAATGTGCAGTCAATGCATTATCGCATATTTAGTAATCACCTTAACCTCAATACTCCTAGATTGATGCTACATAGAAAACCAGTCAGTATTATTGCGAATTACAACTTGTAATGAACATTATAGTATAGAAACACAAAGTTGTTAAAGTAGAGCAAAAGTCATCTAGATATTAAAACGCATTAAAGTAAAACCAGCATTTTAAAGAAGAGTGGAGCTGGAGGACAACTATTCCCTTCGCCAAATTAAAGAACTTTCAAGAAAAACTAAACATGATAATATGTTAGAAAAGAAGGAAAAGACAAAAGAAATCCCTTTCATGGATTAGGGAAGTTGATGCTTTTAGGTGTATGTGTGTGTGTGTTTTGAGTTTGTGTTGTGTAACACAAGAGATTTGCTTCAATAATGAAAAGAAAAAGGTTGTTCCCAATTCTATATTTTTTTTTTTCCTTTTTGCCCATCTGAAGCTGTTGAATGCAATAATAGAATATCACTTTCTGGATTACAAAGATAAGCATATTTAGAATGCTCCTTTTGGGAACTTATCTTTAAATTCAATTCAATTATACACCACATAATGATTTAGAAAACCATTGTGCAAATCATATGGAGTAGAATTTGGGTTTAATGGGAGAGGGGATTGTATCTCTATCCGACATAGACCATAAGTTATTATAGCTAACCCACTCTAACTATTCCTATAATAAATAGAGTAAGGGGTAAATAGAATTTTAACGCTTAATAATGGATCAAGATAGGTAATAAGGTCCCTATAGGTTAACTTAAGGACCATTTGAACCTTCTTTGTCGGCTATCAATTTCCTTTTGATTGATAAACAATGTGATGTGGATGATCATCCTAATTCATAAACCATGAGGACCCCTTTTTTCTTTTAGATTGATAGATAACGTGACTAGATGATCATCCTAATTCATAAACCATGAGGGACCCCCTTCTTGGACATCGCTATAGCATCAATTATTTCATGGCCATTTGTTAGTTGCAATTCATCATCTTCAAGTGACAGAAATTTTGTTTTGGGTGTGTTTATATGATGTCCTTAATTGTTAGCTTACTTGTTGCATGGTCTTGTTAAATGTTTGTTATTTATATCTTTTGATTCAGTTTAATAAATTGAATTTCTTTTTTTAGTTATTCGCTAGCAGTTGTTACACCATCTGTTTCACATTTTACTACAGCTGCACCTTCCACTGTGTACAGTAAGTTTTTTATGTGTACCACATGTTTTAAATTGAATCTTATTAATTTTATGTACCTAACCACATGTTTGCATATAAGTATTCAAATTGTATTTGTCAGTTTAAGTTTTATTTTATATGTTAAATATTTTTTAATTTTTTATTTTTCTTTGTAAGATATATTTATTGTAGACTTTGGCACAAGACCAGAGTCAGTTAGGAAGGAGGTTAATAAACTGATGGGTGCCAGATACCATGACCACCGCCAAAAGATATACAAATATTACAAGAGTCTAACGCACCTATTTTGGGATGATCGATTAAAACAAATGCCCCACGATTTGTGCGAGACTTTGGTGGATTGGGAGTATCTGTGCAAATTGTTTGAGTCTAATGAATTTATGATAATTTTTATATTAATAGATTCTAAATTTAATTAATTAACTTAATTAAATCATATTGTTTGACTATTTGATCTTATGAACTATTAGTATGGAGAGTACAAAAAAGTAGAGGACTATTTTTCTCATGCATACATGAATTCTTATGAGATAATAGTTGTTTTGTCCTTTTAAGTTGTAAGCTTTAGTTTAGAGATATTAATTATATTTAATTTGTATAATAAATTATGTATTTGACCATTTCTCGAGAAAAGAAAATTCTATCTAATACCATAATCATCGAAATTCTTCATTTTGATTCCCTTTTTTTAGTAGAATGTTTCACTTCAGATATAACACTAATGCTTGCAATTATAATAAGCCTACAGTATTAGAGTAGTGCCCGACAAGCCAATTGATTTGGCCATTCTTATACTGTTGCGAATCATTCTTATTCATATTAATATTATTTTAATGATAATTTTTATCTTAAATTCATCATAAAAATTAGATCACACATAGCTATGGGGCATGGTCGCGCATATAATGGCAATCGTGGAATATACTTCTAAGGTTGTGGTCATAAAACGTTCCAAGTTGAGGATCAATGAGATAGGATATCATTGATCCTGTTGAGACTTGCGCATATGATGTAGGCTCAAAAGAAAGATGTCTCGTTCCATGGGCATTGGTGTGGAGACACTAGTACATATATGCGAGTGCTTGTTGGGAAACAAGTACACTGAACTACCCCACCTAAAAATTTCCAATTGGAAATATTCTATTATATGGGAATTTTCTCATTATGCTAGTGCAAGAATTAGTCTTTGGATTTGAGGCACCATTGAACCTTGTGCATGACATATTGCACTTTGATATATTTTTGGATTGTATGACAATCACAAAGGGTTTATATTGGGTGTAACATCTTTATGTATGTAGATTAATGAATGGCTAACAAAGGATCTATCACCTATCTAGATGAATAAGTGAATCTCTTATGTGTTCTACTGTACTTGAATCTAAAATCCTTGACCAAGGTTGGATGGAAATTAGACGTGGGGATTTTTAATTGTTTATCATCGAGTCAAACTACTAAGAATGGAAACATAGTTATTGAGCTAATGGGGTTTCGACTAAACATCCACACTCTAGGCACAATCGAGAGTTTAGATGACAGAAGGACCATACTTGCATGGTATTTGTAATTAGAATAGGTTCGCACATTCACCTAAGAGTAGGAGTTATGATGCATTGCTAGGTGCTTCCCATGACTTGTGGGTTCTTGGAATTAATGAGTTAATTCCAAGAAAAATAATTAATTAAATTAATTGATCAGAATAATTAATTGTTCAACTAAGTCACAAGAGTTGTGAGCCTACAACTAGTTTAAAGTGAACCTAAGGGATCACACACAAAACTTGGACAAGTCCATTTCTAGTCTATAAATTAATCCAAGTGATGGATTAAATTAATTAATGTGATTAATTAATGGAGCTTAAATTAATTCAAGTGTGAAAATAATTTAATTAATTAATTGGATTAATTGATTAGACCTAATTAGATTAGCGAGCCCAAATGAAATATTTAATTAATTGATTGGGTCAATTAAGTAAGATGGGTCTAATTAATTAGATAAATTAATTTAATTTATTGGATCAATTAAACTAAGGCATAATTGATTAATTAAGCCTACGCTCATTAGGTGTGGGCTTGTAGGAGTTATTAGAAAATTGGATTGAGAATCTAATTCCTAGATTAAGTTAGATTGGGAATTCAATTCCTAAGAGGTAATAAGGAAAAATGAAAGTCCTTATGAGATAAGGAAACTTTCTAAAAGAGTTGGAGATAAAAAAGGAAGAAGAGTCCTACATAGAAAGGACTTGTGGTAGCCTTTATTGGCAAACTTCTTGGACATTTTAAGGGAGATTTTTAGTTCAGATTTTTGCTGGAAAAACAGCCCTTCTCTCTTGAAGAAAAATGGTTTTCTTCATCTCTAAAAATTCATCCCTCCTTTCCCCTTCAACTCTAAAAGTTCGCCAACATTTTACCTAGGTTAATTCTTGATTTAATTTTTGATTTAAGAATTAAATTAAACACCTAAAATACTAATTTTTAGTATGTTCTTGTTCCAAATAAAATCATTCTAGGATGAAATTATCGAATCGAAAACTACTAGTATATGATTCAGTTGTGAGTAGGCATTCAAGATATATATACCGTTACAGGAATAACATTTGAGATCCTAGAAGCAAATTATTTTTTAATCAAAAGGGTATCAATTGAAGAACTTGGAGATTAATTCATGTTGGGATAACGATTTGAATCGTTTCAATCCCTACATCAGTTGGAGTGCAACTCAAGGTAATGGTTTATGAAACCTTTTTATTTTAAGTATCAGAAAACACACAACTGAGTATTCGCAAAAGGGTTTCGGGATTCGATTTTAATTACATGTGATGTAATGTTTGTTTTGTTTTTAACAAAAATTTAAATTCTGCTGTGTATATATTTTCTGGGATCACACGAAAATAATAGTGGTATCAGAGCCAAGGTTCATGTGTTTCTGATGCTTTTCGAATATATTTATTTAATATATGTGATAAATTAAATATTTATATATGTGATTGATTTTGAATCAATTAATTTCTTTGTTTGGGATTAATAATATTAATCATTTTGAATGTTAAAATATTTTAAGAAACGAGATGAATTAAGAAATTCAATTTCTTGATTCAAGAATTTCAAGATTTGTGAAATCTTGAATTTCTTGAAACGTGACAAGAAATAAAAAATAAGAAAAGGTTGATTTCTTGATCAAGAAAAATAGTTTTTTGATCAAGTTTTCAATATTTCTTGATGAGATCAAGAAATCAAGAAATATAGATTTTGTGAAATCCTTGAATTCTTGGACAAAAAAAATTGGGCTGCAGACACCCGATGTGCGGGCATCGCGTCGCCAGCTGGCACCCAACATGCGGGTGCCGGGTCGCCTGTGAGCACCTAATGTGTGGGCTGTCGACAACCTGACGTGTGACGTTGGGTGGGCCACCGGCCACCCAATGTGCGGGCATCGGGTTGCCAATCAGTACCCAGCGTGCGGCAGGTGGGTCTCCAATCGGCACCCGACGTGCGGGTGCCCAGCCACCGGACGGGCGGACGCCTAGCCACCCGACGAGCAGTAGGCTTGTTGAGCTGCTGTCCTATCCCGTCTCGTTACATAATTATTACATGAATTTTATGATTTCTCATTTTAAAATTAAATGATAATTTTGATTTTTGAAAATATTTTTTTCATTAAAATCCCAAATTTGAAAGAAATTGCACATATCGTAATCGGTAAATTTATATGCTTTCATTATCATGTGATGATTTATGTTAAGCATGCTAGTTGGATGATCATGGAGCCTAGGTCAATCTGATTGGTTTAATTTTATGCATAATTGGTTATTTTTGGGTTTTAATTAAAATGAGGCCTGCGAGTCTCACTTTTCTCTATTTTATTCTTGATGTACTTCTATCTGTCTCCTATGTACCTCCCCTTGGAAATGTTCTAAAATTTCTTATAGTTTTAGCAAATGTAATGAGAGTAGAATTAGGCGGTGAGGTTATTCTTTTTGTAATTTGGCGGATACAAGAAGATTGAATGAAGATGGAGGAAAAGTGAGGAATCAAGGCCCATGAATATATGGGATACATTTATGTAATAGATAGGTCTATTTGCATTTTAATTATCACCCTTAGATTGACCTTGATCCACTTTGGCTCGAGTGGATTGCATAGGATTAAAGGCTCATGATCATCTATTTATTTTAATATGTATGTTATACATGTTGTGTTTATTTAATACTTCCTTATGATGTATGCTTACCATCGTTAGGATAGTGAACATTAAATAAATAAGAAAAGAAAACGATGATTTCTTGTATAATAAATCTAGTATGACCCTCACTTGAAAATATTTCAAGTTGAGAACCTTTATTTGTTCGATATCAAGCATAAATGGACAATATTGGGTGGGATCCAATCGTCCATGCCTTCCATCAAAAGTAGTGGCATACCGATACATTACCAAATTTAATATGTTGGCCATGAGTTGTGGGATGTACTAAGTGTTGGCAAGTTGTGACCACTACTAAGCATTGAGATGCTCATGGGGTGGAGTCGTCTTTATCATTGGCCATGAGTCGTGGGGCGTTTAGATGCTCCATCTACATAGATGTTTGATGTGTAATGCTTGACACTTAGTATTATATAGACTCATAAAATTGGGGTGTATGGCAAAAGGTGAGGCAAAATAGCTTGAGGGTTGCTTAGGGATGTAATTGCTAATGTTGTTAGGTACCTTTTAGTTTTATCATATGGCTCATAAAATTGGGGTGTATGGCAAAGCTAGTTGGACCTCAAGCCCACTAGAAAATTAGATTTCCTGATTTTCCATCAGTGGTTGATGAGATTTGAATAAAATAGTGGGAGAGATTTATGATTAAAGACCATATCATAAATGGATATTAATTGAATGAATGCTTAAATTTCTGTCTCGCATAGGATAATGGCTATTGCTAGTAATTCCACATAGGATAATTTAGACAAACAAACAAACTTACCGTCTCAATATAGATGTTTGTCACCATTGTGGATATTTAGGATATAGAAAGATGAAACAGAAGTATTGACTTGCTTAGTTGAATTAGAAGGGGTTCTAATGCAAGTTTACACTTAGTTGATATCAACCATTAAAGTTGATAAATTTTTTCTTGGGTATTGGATATCGGATATGATCCCATCTTTGCAAGGGGTTGCAGTAGATGACAAGAAAATGGAGACTAAGGCAAAGGACGGTCCTTAAGCTTGAGAATAAAGTAAGCGTTGCTTTATTAGCTATAGGAATGATCAACTTAACTCTACATAGAATTAGGATAGTATTAGTTATTTATCTTTGCTACATTGACAAATGAACTATACAATCCCAACATCTATGCTATATAATCAACAAAGTAATATAAGAATTAGATAATCTAAACCATACATACTTGTAGTAATCTAGATTAGGTCATATCTCTAAAGAAATAGTTCACAAGATGGTACATTTGCTTGACATTTTGGACTTGCATGAGGTGCTAACTTGTAAATTTTATCTCAAGAAAAACATGACCAAATCACCATTTGTGGGACAAATGGAGCAGACCATGCCTTTGGATGTGATCCAAAGGGACATAAGTAGTCCACTAAGTGTTAGTGCACAAGCAAACTATTCTTACTTCATTATTCTAAGATCCTTTGAAGGGTTCAAAGAATTTAGACATGAAGTAGATAATTAAATCGGCCAAAGTATTAAATCAATCGATGTGATCGAGGAAGAGAATACTAAGGTGGTAATTTCTTGATTATCTAATAGAAAATTAGATTCTCACTGTAAGTGAATCCAAGTTGAGTATCATCTATTTTCTCCTTCATTCTTGGAATTCACCCTAGAATCGACGATATTCTTATCAAGTAAGGATATCATCTAAGTAGGTGCCCAAAACATCATATGAGATATAATGTGGTAAAAGACCCTCGCATACATACCTAAAGATATAAAGGGGCCTATTTCTTTAAAGCGATTACCAGGAGATAAGATGGATATGAATCTAACTTATGCAAATTTGTGGGGTATCCAAAGGAATCTAAAGGATATAATTTCTATGGTTCCTCAGAACAAAGAAGTTTATTTTCTAGGGATGCCACCTTCTTAAGAAGAAGGAATTTCTATAGAAATGGCTAGATCATAGAACTTGAAACAGCTCAAGAACCACAATTTGCCTTACAAGTGGCAATGGTGTATGAAAATATTACTAAAACTTTTAGTACACAACCTCCAATGAGACCTGAAAGGATCTCGAGGCCACTTATATGATAAAAGCAGCAATGAGGATCTCTTTTTTAAATATTGATTTAACTAAGGAGTAATGTTGTATGAAATCAATTTGGAAAATGGTGAAATCACATGTAATCTGAAATGGACTCTATGTACTCCAACAAGATTTGACCTTGGCGGGCCCATTAGTGGGAATGGTTCCCATTGGCTGCAAACAGGTCTGTAAATATAAATTGAAGAACATGAGGAGATGGTGAGCTATAAAGGCACGACTGGTAGCAAAGTGTTATGCTCAAAGTCAAGGTGTTGACTGTTGAGAATACCTTGTACTAGATGTGATGCTAAAGTCCATTCGGATTTGTAACACCCCATAACACTAAATATAGATATTGATATAATAATAATTGTGACAAGATAGCATATGTGTGTGCATGTGTATAAGTATATATTTGTTTGTTTGTTTTTTGTCAAATGTAGCACTTTGAGAAAATAGTAAAATATTTTCTCATATGTAACCCTGTATATAGAAAAATCATCATTTATATAAAAACACAACACCCATCACAGCCACGCTATTCTTAGACTTATTTACTATAAAATTTCAAGAGTTATATAAGACACGACATCCCAAATTTATAATATTATGGACTCAAAAATTAAAATAATAGTCTATACTTTCAGAAGAAGTAAGGATATTTTACATTTTGTAACCCTTTACATATAACAAAAATTTACACAATAATAATGATTGTGAAAATTAGAATATGCCCACAACACAACCCATTAGGGCGTCATCCATGTACATTGATCTTCAAAACCTGTAGGAACCCCAACGGCTTGTTTAGTTAGTCAATGTTATCAAGTATCACCAGACTCACCTACAATGCATAAACTATATGAGCTCACACTCAGCAAGTAAAGATTATGCATGTCAAAGAATAATCCACAATATCAAGTCATGCATTTCAAAATGCTATGCCCACAATGCAATTCCATGCATCAAAATATTTCTCTCAAAATCATTTCTTTCTTGGGCCCTTGAGCAATGCTACTATCCCATGCACCGGAAAAGAGCTTTGCACACCGCCATAATCCAATGGTCAATAATCATATAAGCATGCAAATCCATACATACAACTATGAAAATTCATGCATGCTTTGGTGCACTAGTAGCAGTCAACAAAAATATTTTTCTTTCTCAGAATCATGCCGTGCAATGCAAGATTTATCACAATGCTCGTATATGATGCATGAATGTGCAAATGCCCATGTATGTTTCTCAATGGACATGATTGACAGTAATACGTGCCATCTGCCATGCACATATGATCTATGATATTACATATAAATCACATAAATTTGTTCATGTATGTGTGTGTATAACTTTTTTTTATTTTGACAAAATATTTATAAAAGTAGAGTGCTTTCATATCCTATAACACTGTATATATATAGGTAGTTATTAAAACATTAACAAGGTCTATCAAAATCATCACAAACTCAAACTCTTTGTTACAAAGGAGTTTTGAAAGTGATATACAGGATAACGTCACTAATATAATACAATAAACTATAAAATTAAAAGCGTAGCCCACAAAATAGTCCAACAGGTCATCATCCAAATATATTGATCTTTGAAAGCCTGTAGGAGCTCCACTGCTAGCCTAGTAAGTCAGAGGTCTCAAGTCGGGTTTAAACTCTAATTAATTATTAAAATTTAATTAATTGATCTCCATCAATTAATCAAGCCTATTTTAATTAATTAATCTAATTAATTGATTAATCAGTTCCATAAAGGCAAACTAATCAAATTATGTTCAACTAAAGTAATCATATTATTTTAACCGGTTAAATTAATTTAACTTTTTAAATTAATTCAAGCTTATTAATTATTTGATCCAATCAATTAACTAATTTCACTCTCCATGAGCCTCTAATATTAATTAGGTTTAATTAAATAATCTTGTTATTTAATTGGATGATTTAATTTAACACTTTAAATTAATTATAGCTCAAGCTAATTAATCTCCATTAATTTATTTAATTTAATCCCTTGGATCAAATATTAGATTTGAATTGGTTTATCTCGATTTGTGTGTGATCCTTTAGGTTCACAATTAAGTTAGCACTACTCTTGTAATTTTTTTAGCTTAGTGAATAGTAAATATTTTGATTAATTAATTTAATTATTTAATCCGCTTGGAATTAACTCCTTAATTTCAAGAACCTCACAAGTCAAGGGAAGCACTAGTAGTGCATCTTGACACCTAGTCTTAGGTTAAAAGCAAGTGAAACTATTTTAGTTACGAGTACTATGAAAATACGGTCCTTCTATCAACTAATCTTCCAATTAAGTCCAAGGCATGAATTATTAGTCAAAATTATGTTTTGACTTAATAACTATGATTTCATTTCAAATCACATTGATCCTTTGATGAATCATTAGAAAACTCCATATCTAATATTCATCTTGCTTTGGTTAAGATTTTCAAGATCAAAAACTATGAAAATATAGGAGATTCACCTATTTTATTAGATAGGTGATGGATCCTTTGTTAGCTACCTGTTTATTTCTATACATGAAGATCATACACCCAACATAATCCCTTTATGATTATCATGCAATTTGAAAATACATCAAAGCGCATGATATCATGCACAAAGCTACTATTAGCTCATTAGGGCGTCGGGTGCTTAGCACGGCAGGCTTATGTTCTAGTAGGCAACAGGTGCTGACATGGTGTGGTATCAAAGTTAGCAAAGTGTTGGTGCCATGATATAGGCTGCTTGGCAGCACATGGTATATTGAGATGTGGTGTTTTGGCAACTTGTAGGTTTCCAGTACGTGCTGGTGTGGTGCTGAGTTGGTAACTTGGTGATCTATCGGGATGATTAGTGGTAATGCACGATAAGCGGGTAACACAATAGGGTGTTGATGTCGGGTACATGATTGGGATACTATCTTTACTACCTGGGTTTAGACTATATTTTTCAATATGATGGGAATAAGTGGATGTTTTCTGCAGTGAATCATCCATAAATCGATGGTCAGACTGAGAGAATGAATTAACTATGGGAAGAATACATGAGGCACTATGTTTCTACAAGTTAGAAAGACTGGGTTAGTCTGTTGGATATGGTATAATTCTGTTATAATTTGCAAAAATCGTCGGCGATAGGCATGAGTCCATTTGAGTTGGTGTATGAGTAGTAACCTATGACACCTTGTGAGATTATTGTGCAGCAAATAGGAGGCAAATGTCCTGCTGCCTACCATTTTGAAAGGGAGAAATCAGAGTTGCTTGATGAAGCTAAGGATAGCTTGGCTAAGGCCCAACGTAGAATGAAAAAGTATGCTGATATAGTTAGATAGCATGTTGAGATTAGGTTTTGCAGAAGCTAGCTCCCTAGATTGGGAGGAAGATTAGTTCCAAAAAAGTTCATAAGAGTTGATCTCGAAGTATGATGGTCGATTTGAAGTCTTGAGTAAATTGGGCAATGTGGCTTATCAGCTAAAGTTACTAGAGGGGCTCAAGATTCATCCAAATTTTCATACAAGTTTTCCAATGGGAAACAGGTAGGTATGGTGCAAAATCAAAGTCGGTAGAGTGTTGGTGCCATGACATACATTTTTTAGCAACATTTGGCACATTGAATTGTGGTATTTCAGCAACTTGGAGGTTTTCAGTATGTGTTGGTGCAATGCTGAGTTGGTGACTTTGTGATCTATTGGGTGATGACTAGAAGTGCACGATAGGTGGGCAGCATAGTAGGGTGCCAATGCCAGGCATATGTAGGGTGGCCCAAAACATGATTTGAGTTTGGACTAAGAAATGAAAGTAGGCATCACTAAGATCACATAGAACAAACAGTGGCTTGATCGGATGCTTAGATATTGAGATAAAGGGGTGTGCTTTCTCAACTTTTCAATATCTACTGGTGTCATGAGAAAAAATATTTTTAAGCTTATTATGGGGGGAAAGGGGTCTTAGGAGACTCTTCTCGCCTGACAGCCCCTAGGCTTCGACCATAGCCCAGTTTGGCTTGGTGGGGTACAGCATGGTTTGGCCTAGAGTCCATCATAGGTTGACTTGAAGTTCGACCAAATCCATAGGTGGGTCAAACTGGTCTTGTTAGTTGGTAGTACATGCGTTGGGTGTGCGGGCAAGCATATCGTGCACCGTATGGGCTTTGTTTGGGTGGCTGATGCTTTCAACATGTTATTTAGGATGTGCAAGCACATTTGGGTAGGTTGTTGGGCACCTTGAGGAGTAGTGCTACTTGTTGGCTTTATGCGTGTAAGGGGATAGGCCTTACGTAAGTGTGAGGAGCTTCTCGGCATCAAGTAGCAGCATGTCGAATTTCTTGGTAGCTAGGGTAAAACTTAGACCTAACATATGAGAAAACTTCAAGATATGCACAATGGGTTAGCAGGCATACAAAATATGGTTAGCCGCATGACAGGAGTTACCTGAGGGTTTTTTATGCTAGAGGTATGATGTTGTGATGATTTTGAGGCATGTGAAGGCCATGCGTGGTAGTTAGATAATGGTTTTAATCTTTGAAAACCTCCCCGACACATGGCACGCTGAGGGTTGTACTGACTGCCACTCATTGGCACATGATTGGTTGGTATTCCTAGTAGTGGGGGATATCCATTGCACATTGTTCTTTGTTACCTATTAGTATTGGCTAAGAGCTACACATTTTGATTATTATGAGCAAGCCTTGGCAATCATTGTAATATTTAATTGAGGAAGATAATAAGAGGTTAGGAGTTTTTCTGTAAATTGTCCATTGATTTACGTTGTGCTTGTCTGTGGATGTTGTGGCTTGTAATTCATACACTCAAACTGCATTCAAACATGAGCATGTGTGAGGGAGAATTGGCTCACTGTTTAGCACATAATCAGGCCACACAATGGGTTACAAATCAAGAAGAAAATTTCTAGATTTAGATACCCATGTGACAAGTGATATTAGAGCCCCGATAGGTTATGATCATGTGATTCTATGTATAGCTTACCAAAACCCACTGCAAGATCGTATCCTTATGCTTGAGGCAAGGATGTAGAGGGTTGAGAGTGTAACACAAATTTTCATTATCTACAAAAATTGCAAATAAGAAAAATAGTAAATAAAGTTTTATTGAATTTGTTGAAAATATAAGGATATAATCTCTTTTTTATCCTCTGATTTTCCTCTTCAAAAATGTCGACTTTGTGAATTTGATAACTTTTTGATGGAATCAACACTCTGATTCCTCCAAGGTTGATTTGATTTCCAATAATATTAATATAAATGTTTAACAACTTAATCTCGAATTAAACATTATAATTTTGATAGCCTCCATAATAAACGCCTTGATATCTGCCTTGAACAACGGTGATATCTTTTAATTTGTTGGACTTGGTTGAGAGAACTTCCTCCATCACCTTTCTTTCTTTGACTTCCTCTTCTTCTCAACTTGTGTTTCTTGGAGATGACCCTATTTATATTTGTAAGATGAGGGCTCTTGCCATTTTTACTTAATGACATCAGAAGATTCGATTGGTTCTTCATGATTTGATGGATATTTACTGCCTTAATTACAAGATGTAATTTGAATTATCAAAATATTGGTATTCACTTCCATAATTTGCAAGAAACAATCTTTATTGCCAAAATATTATAATTTAACATATGGTAATATTTAATTTCTTTATCAATAAAATATCTTATTTAGTCTTGGAATATAATAATAATTTTAAAAAATAAATATATAAAATTGATAAATTAAAATATATATTACACATGTTAATGCATAATTGGCTATAAATTTTCCTTGTATACATTTGCCCCCTCGGGACTTGTTCACGTGGATTTGTTCCAACTTATGTGAAAAGTGAATAAGTCTCAAAATCTTTCATCGAGAGGATCAAGTAACCACAATTTACTTGAAACATAAAGATAGTTTAAAATCATATCAAGTAGTTCTTCTGTTGAATTGAATTGGACTTGTAGACAATTTATCCTCGTATCAAGGAGTTCTTTAATTGAGTTGTTTTGAATTTATAGATAGTCTATCCTCAAATCAAAGAGTTATTAACTTGGTTTGACTTTTTAGACAGTTTATCCTTATATCAACTTAAATTTGTTTAGACTTTGTAGATAGTTTATACTCGTATCAAGGAGTCTTGAATTTGAATTTTCAGATAGTTTATACTTATATCAACAATCTTTATTTGAATTAAAATTTTAAGATAATTTATACTTGTATCAAGGAGTCTTGAATTTGAATTTGTTAGATAGTTTATACTCGTATCAAGAAGTCTTCATTTGAATTAAAATTTTGTTAATAGTTTATATTCCTATCAAGGAGTTTTTATTTTAATTTGAAACTTGTGAGATAGTTTATACTCATATCAAGGAGTCTTCAATTTGAATTTGAATTTGTTAGATAGTTTACACTCGTATTAAAAAGTCTTCAATTTGAATTTGAAATTTATTAGATAGTTTATACTCGTATCAAGGAGTCTTTATTTAAATTTGACTTGCAGACTTTTTATACTCTTGTCAATGAGTGCTTCACTTGATTTGATTTGTACACTTTTTATGCTCATATCAAGGAGTTTTACTTACAGTTTATGCTCTTATCAAGGAGCATTTGAGAAGACTTTAATTTAAAAAAAATTGATAGTTTATGTTCATATCTAGAAGCATTATTGACAGTTTATGCTCTTATCAAGGAGCACTTGAATAGATTTTAATTTAAAAATTTAGATATTTATGCTCGTATCTAGGAGCATTGCTAATAGCTTATGCTCTTATCAAGGAGCAGTTGAGAAGACTTCAATTTAAAAAAATTAAATAGTTTATGCTCGTATCTAGGAGCATTGAAAAGTTGAAGATGATTCCACTTCTTTTTTCTTTATTTGCTGAAAACTGGCTTTCAACAACTTCAATTTCATATTTTGCCCTATTTGATTGGAATTTGAGTGAAGACATGTGACACCATCTTCATTTGCCCTATTTAAGTGGAATTTGAGTGAAGCATGGAATGACACATTCATTTGCCCTCTTTAGAACGTTGCCTTCATTTGCCCTCTTTGAATAGAATTTAAGTAAAGATATAGAATGTTGCCTTCATTTACCCCTTTTGGATGGAATTTGAGTAAAGACATGGAATACCAACTTGTTATCCCATTTGAATAGAATTTGACTGAAGACATGAAATATCGTCTTCATTATTTAAATAGAATTTTGAGTGAGCACATGAACACCACATTCATTTGCCCCTACTTGTATATTTTTTCCAAAAGTTGATTGATGGCTTGATTCAAGAAATTTGACATTTGTGAAGATCGAGTGTATTTTCTTCATCTCCATTTGAACTTCGAACTTCATTTGCAAAAATAAACAATGAGAGGTAGATATCGTCCCACTAGGTGTGCTAGAAATTTATAATTCAAATTTTCATTGTCTGCAAAAATTTCAAATAAGAAAAATAGTACAAATAAAGTTTTATTAAATTTGATGAAAATATGTGATACAATATCTTTTTGATCCTCTTATTGTTCTCTTCAAGAACGTCGACTTTGTGGATTTGATGGAATCAACACTCTGATCTCTTCTAATATTGATTTCATTTTCAATAATGTTAATTTGAGGGTTTAACAACTTAATCTCAAATTAAATGTTATAATTTTGATGGCCTCCATGATGAATGTCATGATATTTGCCTTAAACACTGTGAATCTTCTTAATTTGATAGACTTGGGTTGAAAGAAATTCCTCTAACACCTTTCTTTCTTTGACTTTTTTTTCTTCTCAGCTTGTATTTAACTTTTTGGATATGACCCTTATTTATAATTGTAGTTTGAGGGCTTTTGCCATTTTACTTGATTATATGGGAAGATTTGATTGGTTCTTCATGATTTGATGGACATCTACTACCTTAATCACAAGATGTGATTTGAATTACCAAAATATTGGTATTCACTTTCATACTTTAATTTGACATATGGTAATATTTAATTTCTTTATCAATAAAATATCTTATTTAATCTTGGAATTTAATAATAATTCTAAAAATAAATAAAATATAAAAATAATAAATTAAAATATATATTACACATGTCAATGCATAATTGGCTGAAAATTTTCCATGTCTACAGAGAGCTTGCTTAAACCGCCACTAGAGTCTCTAATGGTGGCCATTTTCTAGCCAATTTGAGACCTATAATGTTTGGTTAAAAATTTGCAGAAAATAGTGGGGGAGTTGCTCAAATTCATTGAGGGACGAATTATTTCTATGGCTAAAGACATAATAAGTGTCCTCATAAATGCAGTCCACTTAAAGATTGATGTTGTGAACATGGAGTTGCATGTTCTGAAGAGGGCTGTAGATGTTGGTTCCCCAAAGGACAGACCCTCTTCATCTAAGGTAGTGGTGCTAGAAGTGCTAAAGAGTTGGAGAACTTCCTCTAGGACATGGAAATGTATTTCCGAGCTGCATATGTTCTCAATGCTAAGAAGGTCTCCATTACTAGTGAATGTATCTCATTGGTGATGTGAAGTTATGGTGGCGTACTCGTCTCTTTGACGATGCCAGTGCTAACAAAGAAAAGATTGAAATATGGGAAAGTTTGAAGAAGGAATTAAAGGAGTGGTTCCTACCATGCAATACATCTTGGCTTGAATGGGAGTCAATGCAAAAATTAAAACACACAAGATGGTGATGGATTACATTAAGGATTTTAGTTCGTTGATGCTTAATGTGAGGGATATGTCTGAGGAGGACAAAATGTTCAATTTTTTAGCTACATTGCCAACTTGGGCAAGCCAAAATTAGGAGACTAGGGGTCAAGCATTTGCTATCCACCATTTTTGTTGCTGACAACTTGTGGATTTCAAAGTTGTTGGTGGCCCGAATCCTAAACATAAAAAGAAGGATGCTAATAAGGAAAAGGGAAAAATTGGCAAGTCGAGTAAAGAAGGAGAATTCAAGAAAAATAAGACCAAATAGTGATGGTGACTAAGTCAAAGGAGTCTCAACCTATTGTGGACAGGAAAAAAAAGGTTTTTTACTTTTATGGTGGTGATCACCAGATATGAGATTTTCGAGGTGTGGAAAGTTGAGTGCTCTTGTTGCTAAGACTAATGATGGTCATGATGATAATAGCCCAACTTGGGGCAATCCCTACAAACTTGGGGTAATTCAGGGTAAGCCTCTTAACAAGAAAGGCCTAATATACATGACGGCTATTGTGAATGGTAGATAGATGATGGAAATAATTGACAATGGAGCCACTCAGAACTTCATGGTTGAAAAGGAGATTCAGAAGTTGGGATTGAGTTTGTTGCCACAGACTAGTTGGATTAAAGCTCTTTATTCAAAAGTAAAGCTGATCAAGGGGTAGCCAACATTAATTTGATGATTGGCTCTTAGAATGGGTAGTGTTGGTTGATCTATAGTTGTCCCCCTTGATGACTTTGATATCATACTTGGGAAGAAGTTTCATACTATGGTGAAGGTTGTAGTGATGCCTCACTTAAGTAGTTTATTAATTGCAAATGATAATTGCCCTTTTTTTCAAGGTGTATATGTTGTTGAGGATAGTATGCTGATGGATAAGAAGTCAAGGTTGCTCTTGGTAATGCAGTTGAAGGTAGGCCTAAAATATGGTGAACTCATCTATCTTGCTGCATTGGCTGAGATTAAACTCAATGTGTATCAATAGGTGCCAAATTTGGTTGCTAGGTTGCCAAAGGAGATCTATGATATTATGTCTCCTGAATTACCTAAGGAGTTGCCTTTGAGATGAGTTAATTATCATAAGATAAAGTTGGAATCAGATGTAAGACACCTTGCCAAGGCTCCTTACAAGATCAACCATTTAGAGTTGGTCGAGTTGAGGAAATAGTTGGGTGAACTTTAAAAGAGTTGATTGACACAACCCTCCAAAGCTCCCTATGGATCCCTAATTATGTTCCAAAAGAAGTAAGACCATTTGTTGAGAATGTGCATGGATTGTAGGGCTTTGAATAAGTTTATTATAAAAAATAAGTACCCTATTCCAAATATCGTAGACTTGTTTGATAAGCTATCGAGGGCATGATACTACATAAAGATTGATTTGAGATTAGGATATCAGCAAGTTTGTATTATTGCTGGTGATTAGGCAAAGACAACTTGTGCCACGAGGTATAGCTCTTTTAAGTTCTTAGTGATGCATTTTGGCTTAACTAATACCCCTATTACATTATGTAACTTGATGAATGTGTTGTATGAATTATTAGATCATTTTCATGATATATTTTGAGCTCCTTTAGGACCATTTGTTGCATTTCAGAGTTGTTTTTCAAAAGTTAGGGAAAAATATATTATTTACAAAAAAGGAGAAATGTGAGTTCTGTTAGGAAAAAATCGCACTCCTTGGCCACATCATTAGCCAAGGTAAAATTATGATAGATAGGAGTAAGTGGAGGCAGTAGTGGACTGGCCTGCACAATCCAAAGTTGCTGAGTTGAGATCTTTTTTTTGGAGTTCCAATATTATAGGCAGATCATCAAAGGATACTCCAAAATAGTTAGCCCTGTGATGGATTTTCTTAAGAAGTATCAGAAGTGGGAATGGATAGTTGTGTGTTAGAATGCTTTTGAGTTGCTGAAGAAGTCTATCTCTTCAGAATTTGTGATAAATTTGACAGACTATTTGAGGTGCAGGTTGATATTTCTAATCGGGCTATCAGTGGTGTTTTGGTGTAGGACAAACACCCTATTGCCTTTAAAAGCCATAAGTTGAAGATGAGTTGTGGTACAATACCCATGAGAAATAAATGAAGGTGCTCATTCATTGTTTGGATGCTTGGAAGCATTATTTATTAGGAACAAAGTTAGTTTTGTGATGGATAATATTGTCAATACTTATTTTAGAACTTAGAAAATATGGTCGCTTAAGTAGGCTTGGCAGTAAGACTTTGTGGGGGAATTTGATTTTAACTTGGTACATAGGCTAGGTAGACAATGACGTTGCTGATTTATTGAGCCATAAGTTAATAGAAGAGTGTGTTGCTACCTTAATCTTATTAAGTCATATTTTTTTGAATGGATTTGAGAATCGTCCTAAAATAATATTGTGTATAAGAAACTTGTTGATCACATGAAGGTTGGTCGCATCAAAAATTATTGGCTAGATGATGGGTTATTGTATGATGAAGGGTGGAAGCACCTATGTGCCAAGTGGCCCATTATGGGGCTGTTGCTAATGGAAATCCATGACCTTTAGTGGCTTGGTCACCCAGGTACTAAGCAGATGCTGGCATTGTGTCATGTCGGTACTATTGGCGAAAGATTGAAGAGGATGTTGAGGCATATACTAAGACTTGTTTAGTCTGCCAACTAAACTAGTTGGGGAAGAAGAAAGGGGCAGAATTGTTGGAGCACTAGTCAATTCTAGAAGGACCATGGCAGTCCATCTCCATGTACTTCATTTCTAAATTTTCTAAGGTGAATGGGATGGATTCGATCTTTGTTATTGTTGATCAATTATTTAAGTATGATGTGTTGATTGTTTCACCTTATGCTTATCCCAATGAAATTGCCATTGATTTATTCTTTAAACATGTGATTAAGTACTTTGGTATTCTAGAGGAACTTATGAGTGATCGGGATACTTACTTCATTGGCCAATTTTGGGCTGCATTATTTAATATGATGGGAATGGAGTTGAGGTTTTCCATATCGAATCCCCCTCAAATCGATGGTTAGATGGAAAGGATGAATGAGCTACAATAAGAGTACTTAAGGCACTATGTTTCTGCAAGTTAGAAGGATTGGGTTGGTTTGTTGATATAGCTCAATTCTATTATAATTTTCTTCAAGTCGTCAGCGATGGACATGAGTCCCCATTTGAGTTGGTTTGTAAATAGCAACCTATGATGCCCCATGAGATTATTATGCAATAAATGGGAGGTAAGTGTCCTCTTGCTTACCATTTTGCAAGGGTGATATAGGAGTTGCTTGATGAAGCTAAGGATAGTTTGGTTAAGGTCCAATCTAGAATAAAAAGGTATACTGATATGGGTAGACGGTAGCTTGAGTTCAGTGTGGGAGATTAGTTTTTATTGAAGTTGACTTCATAGATTTGGAATAAGATTAG